>VYZM01021719.1:57839-158712 GCA_013398915.1 Dromas ardeola
CTTTTTTTTTTTTTTTTTCCTTTTTTCACCTTTGGATCAACTTTTGAAATAATAAAGAGCTTCCTTCCCAGTACCTCTAATTGCAATGAAAAGCTAAGAACATTAGGCCCTAGGGCCCAATCCTGCAAATGGCTCTTAGAAAGCAGCCCACCTTATCTGCAGAGAGCTTTGCTTAAAATCAGGATAACAGCATTACCGGAATGGGGAGCTGGACTCTAAGCGGGTGAGTGGATCCAGGAAATTACTTGTGCCAGGCACCTGGCATTTATAAAGCTTGACCCTGCACAGCAACCTGTGTGAAATGATGAGGCTTGTGAAGGCTGTTAAATCCGTCTTCAAGGAATAGCGCTAATATCAGTCCTTCCAGCTCTGCAATAACCAGACGTGAAAGACTTAGTAGCTTAATAGCTTGCTTACGAGTCAGCCTGGGCTCCTGTGCCCCACATGCCTGGCCTCCAGCTACAGTCCTGCAAGGACAAAATACAGTCTTTCTTCAGTTTTCTTTTCCTACCCATCACAGGGGCTTCTGGAGAGGCTTGAAAAAGTACAGAGGTGGGAGCAACACGCAGAACAATTTTCGGACTCGCCTTTCTAGAAATGCCTCTCCCTGCTGCCCGCGCTGGTGCTTTGACAGCAAAACTCCTCTGGAACCACTGATGTATTCTTCTCTTCTGTAAGGTGTCTGGGAGATCTGGGCATAAAATCCAGGGCACGGCTGTGCATTAAGCAGTACCATTTTCACCTCTCTCTAGCCCTCTGTGGTGCAGCAGCTTCTTTTTTCTTTGTTGCTCTAAGTGAAAGGAGAAACTCCTTAGCTATTTCTCTTGACATTTGGTTTTTAAAGATTTTTTTTAAACATCTATTGCTACATATGCTTCACTTTTCTGTTTTCTTCCCTTTCTCCCAATTATTTTGGAAAGAATTGCCATGGCCACATTCACTTCGTATTTCTGGTATTTTGGGATTCCAGACTTTAAAAGACAAGTCTCAAATACCAGCATGAGCTTCAGACAATGAAATCATTAGCTTGAAAGAAGGAGCTCAAGCTGTCCATCAGCAGTAATGTTTGCTACATGACAGAACGCATAGAGCTATGTATACAGGAAAGAAAATGCTGTTTTGGAATGCAGGAAATTACCACGGTGACATTTATTAAAAAGTTAAGAAAAGGAATAAGTAAAATGTACTTGTTGGAGCATTCTGAGGACAGTGACGAGCCAGTGAAATATTTTCAGTGCTCTGATCAAGAACAGTGTAATGTGGTAAGGGTGTGAAGGTATCCCAGCTCAGGGCATATTTGTCTAGGAACGCATTTAGTTTGGAGATACTATTTCTGAATGACTGGTTGGTGTTATAATTGCTTCAAGCTTCTAAATATTTTATAGCTTAAGTGAAATCACTTCTTCAGAGGAAAATATTGGTTTCTTTTACATCTATACCATGATGTAATTTAAGAACAGGTAAAACTGAGCTCCAAATAAAAATTTAACACAATTACTCCTTTTTTTGCTAAACACATCCTCATGAATTGAGTGTTTCCTGCAATGAACACTCATAGCTCTTGCCCTCTCGATGGGACTAGAGCATTTAGGGATAGTTCAGCTTTTTTACAACAGAATTGGATAGAAACCACGTCTCCTCTCTTCTTCCTATTACACTTTAAGGTCTTGATCCACAGCAGTATTCAAACTTAACTTTGAATATCTGAGTAACTTCATTGTCTCCATTGGCAGCGCTGTTTAGACTGGGTTCTTCATGCTAACTACAACCATACACTGCTATTCCACATCAAAATAGACAATATGATATTATGAAAAAGGAAAATGCTTTATTTTTATGCAACTAAAATATATAAATCTGAAATAATAAAAATACTCCTGGCTTTTCTCTGGATATGAATCTACACACAACTGCTACGGCCCATGAGAGCATCTCTATCTGTGTTGCTGCAGTAAAGCACTATAGGAGTAACGCTTGACTTTCTTGTCGAAGGTTAGAGACAGTTGTCATTACCTCATCCTCCTTCATTTCACCCACTGTTATAATTCTGCTTCAGGAGAAGAAGCAGGGAGGGCTGACATACCTGTTGCTCAGCACTGACAGATGTCTCTGCTATTATCACAAGCTTAATCATAATTCAGTTGCTCGCAGTATGTTACTATGTCTTATGCTGGATCTAATGAAGCTGCAGATACATCGAAAGAGAGAAGGAAAAAATATCAACTCTATTTTGCAGATCAGTTGGTGTCAATAAATACCCAGATTTTTTGGATATGTCTGAGCAGACTTAATTCATGTGTTTGTAAATGCCAGAAGCAGAGGACATTCTGAGAGCAAACTACTCCAAGCTGCAAAAAAAGGCATCTGGTGACTCGGCTGTATGGCCAGTTTCCTCAAGCCACTCATTATTAGCCTTGTGCTCCTTGTGACCTTTCCTGGCTCTCTCCTGAGCAGAGATGAGACTACAACAGGAGGTTGGATGCTTCCTCATCACTCTCACCCTCCACTGCTTGCTCGTTTTCAGCTGCAGAGTGAGTCAATTTGGGAAGGATGTTTCTTTATGTTAGAAAGCAATCATTAAGGAAAAATTAGGTAGGTTACACAGTTGTGTAGGGTATAATGATCTGGATTAATGTAGTAAGGTCTGTTGGCAGCTGAGATGGTGAAGTTGCTTTTAAGGTTTGTCTGCTGCAGATTTAAAGCTGCGCTTACAAAGTCGCTGATATGGGGGAGCAGATGATATCTCACAGGGAGCTAAGTGTGTTTTGAGAAACATGCTGAGGGGGTGCAGCCCCCTTTAAAATACATTTTTCCAAAATATGGTCACACGTCATATGCCACAACCCCACTACTATGGGCATAACTGCGCAGGACAGAAAATTGTGCTTTATAGTCATACACAGAGATATAGAAACAGGGTAGGTGGGCTACGGCTGGCTCAGAGCACCGCCCTCCTTCCCGAACAGTAATGTCTCTTACTGCCCACTGCAGCCCTGCCCACCGCTGCTCTCCCGTGTCTGCAACGTGAAGCCCTTTGTGGAAGGGACTCTCTTTTAACTTGTTCCTCTGCATAGCAGCCAGCCCTCTGCTGGGATGCAAGGTGATGCAAAGCTTCTCCTTTTCCATATCTGATGGGAACAGATCCACAGCTGTGGCGCAACCACACGCAGGTCTGACGTGCTGAAATGTTGAACTATGGATTAATTATTTCAAGTGGAGAGGGGAAGACACTGCAGATCCCCTGGGAATGGGTGTGACTGGGATGAAGCCACCAGATTTCTGAACTGCATAGGGTCCACAGGCTGGAGGTTATACCCTCCTGACACTAGGCATTCATGCAGAGAGCTTAAAAGCAACATAGTGAAAGCAGAGAATGACATAATCAAATAACTCTTAAGATTTATCTAAAGCACTTTGTCATTTTTAGAAGAAGAGAAGAGATTTGTGCATTAATAGCCAAAGTGGGTGAAACTATTGCTACAGTCCTGCCCTTCCCTTTTTTTCCTGCATTCGTCTTCTTATGTCTTTGTCTTTTATTTAAAGAAGTCCATGACCAACTCTTCTTGTTAAAACGGGAGTAAAATAGCAATTAGCAATTAACTTAGTAGGCACTTCGAAAGGACTTTGGAGCAAGAAGCAAGATTAGTATTTTGAAAGAAGCTTAAAGAAATTTAGGCTGGTACATTACTGCAACTGCTTGCCACTGAGAAATGGTCATCTTCCCATAGTCCTTCTTGTACCATTCAAGGCAATTCATAGGAAGGATAAATGCTAAATTCACCTCGATCTTGTAGAGCTTAACTCTGCGTCTTAGTACTTAAAGCTTAAAAGCTTATATGATAGCTTTAAACTGAGTATCAAAAGGAAAAGTCACTTAAGGCAAACTGGATAGGAAGCAGCAGAATAAAATGCACATATATGGCTTAGCTGCATTTGTTACCATGATCATCTTTCGTTGCTATGGAGAAACAGGTTTTATATACGTGCCAACACAGTTGGGTAAGTGCCAAGCTACCAACTATTGCAGAGATTTCAAAGATGAGTGGCAGAAGTTTCTCTCCTAAATGGGGGATTTTGAGGGACAGAGGACATTCATCTCCATTTGTCAATTTAAGGTTTGCTCAGTCATTTGAAATCACTAGATCTTCAGCATACCTAACATAATTAACTCCGCCTAGAGTAATTATAATGAAGTCAACACAACACAGAATTCTCAAGTTTATGACATAATGTAGCTATTGTGGTGCTAATTTTTTTTAATTTGATAATATATTCCAGCAGATGCCACATATTAGAGCTCTTCTTTTCTCTCTCTTGGCATTGTCTAACAAAACAAAAAAAAAACCAGCAAAAGGCAACATGGAAGACTGCCACGAAAAGAAAAGAGAAAAGCAGTAAAAGACTACCTAAGAAAAGTTAATAATGCACTGCTACAATGGATACAGAGTATTCAGAAGCCACTGATCACATCCTCTGATCTCATGAAATTTTATGTGCTCTTTCTTAAAACGTGTTTTTCAGCTTAAAGGTTCATATTTTCAAACTTCCTTCACACCTTTAGAATAGAAGAGGTCATTTCTGAAAAAATAAATCTTCTTCAAAGTGATATCACCATGCAGAATTTAAAAAAAAAAGACCTTAGCGCTACCAAGAGTTATGGTAGCTGGCAGCCCTGGGGCTGTTGAAGATGAAGCACCTGGCAAGTACCGTCACCTACTAACAGAACGTGGTGGTAATGCAGATCCAGTGTCAAGTATTCCCTGGATTTCAGGAGGCTGGCAAGAAGTGGACTCAAGTGCATACGAGTTTGTGGAGAAAAGAGACTGACACAAACACACAAGGCTGTTTTGTCGGCAGTGTTAATTTTTAAAATGTTAGCAAGAACACAGGAGAGCACATTCTACCTAGTTCTCGCTGCATGACCTGAAAAATGCAGATTTATTCTTATCCACATTTTTGTTTATCAATGCACCTCTGATTTGGGATCAGGTAGGACAATTCCTTCAACAAAGGGCACAAGGAATGTCATTCGGCGTTTCAGCAAACAGCACAGTGGTCTAATCTCCTGCCAGAGTGCTGCTCCCACAAAACCAACAGGCTCACGACCTTCTGTCTTCCAACACTGCATCTTGTGATACTGTCTGCTCTCAGCCTGAGCCACACCACAGCTTGGTAACTTCATCCTTGTGCTGGCCACGTGAACATACCTAGAGCTGTCTACAACGCAGGAGACACCCTACCAAGAGCATAACTCTATTGTGTTAAGCACAAGGAGTTCAGGTACCTGCAGTCCATCCACTGAGACTCCCCCAAGCCCTTTGGAGGGCTGAATGGCTGGGGTGCAGCAGCCGCTGTCACAGCACAGCGGTTGAAATATGCACGGAAGTAACTTGCTTATCAATATTAAATTCACTTTTTTTCTCTATATTTTTGCCAGTGACTTAATCTCACTCCTCTGCTCATTTTCTCCACAGCAAACTCCCCTCCCAGGGAAGAACTGGCATCACTAGAAGAAAGCAGAGAACAAAAGGGTAACAAAGAGCCCTGTGCTCGCTCCTGTTTGCCAGGGAAGATGGCAATCACCATTTTGGTTAACACCAAGGCTAAACCAGGATATCCAAAGATAAAAGCTTGATTCGGAACAAAGACAGAAATAAAACCAGATCTGAGAGCCCAATGTATGTTACTGATAGCAATCAGATTAAAGAGGTATGTTTTCCTTATGAGTTTATCCAACTGACTACTGAGTTAAATATACCTGTTGTTTTCTGACATCTGTATAAGCTGTCATCTCAGGCATGTATTTTAGTAGAATTACTAGTTCAATATTCAGAGCTGCTTTACTATAGTGTGCATCTGAATGCATACTTGAAGTTTAAATAGGTAAATATTTAATAATAAAAAAAATCTCCACTATAAGAGTAGAATTACAATAAACAGAAAACAAGAATCAAACGCCAGAGCTGTCCTCATAAATCCCCTCAAACTCTGTAGTGACCTGGTGGGCGATCGGTGGTTACGTGACATACGTTTGACAGCTCAATCTAGTTCCCGCTAGTCCAGACTATTCCTAGTCTGCAACTTTGGCTCCCAATCCCCACTTACTGCAGCAGCAACTCCTGCACTCCCAGCACCACATTGGAGCGTCCCTCCAGCTCCCTGCACCACAGCCCAGAGGTCAGCAGTCCTCTGACCTCCAGGGAGCTGCTTCCTACCCTCAGCCCCCCAGCACTATCAGATGACGTGACTACCTGAGGGGCAGGGAAGAGTGCGCTGCAGGCGCATCCACAGCATATGAAACAATCCCACGGTGGGAAATGAAGCACTAATGCAGGGCATACAGAAAACGCTGTCTAGTTTAGACAAAAGCTGTGGGCCTGATGCAGGAGTTACTGTTAAAAACCTATGCCCTGTGTTATGTAGGAGCTCAGACAAGGTAAATGGTTTCATCTGGCCTTTGTATCCATGAATATACAACTGGGCAATTTGGTGGTGGTACAGCACACTCCTGTAGCAAAGACCTCTTCTTGAAAGAAGATCTCAAGATCTTCTCTCGAGAGAAGATCTCTTGTTGAGAGAAGCCTTGTGCAAGGAAATCCAGTGCAAGAGCAAAGGCAATCTAGGATTACCGGAGGATACATTTTCCTAGGTAAAGAAAAGACTTCAAGGTTAGTAACAAGCTTGGTGGTTCCTGTGGGACTTCCTCCTTCCTATTCCCTACTTCCACCAAGTTTATCCAAGAAATAATTAGAGGAAGTGATACATATTTAATTAAATAGGTATCTCTGTGGGAACTGAATTACTCTGGAGATCATTTCTGCAATGGGAAATGAAGACTTCCCCTGCTTTTATTTATCCCAGACAAGCATCATAAGTCACTTTGATGAGAGAGTTTGTGAGTGATCTCACATGCCAGTATCCAACTCTTTGAATGTGCAGTTGCAGTTCCTGTCACCTATCACCCTTCCTCTAACTCCTTGTCTCTCGGGTCACCTTGACTTTCTGCCTTATCACAAAGGACTTGAACCTCTGCCTTATCATTGTATGACTGACAGATCCTATCACATAATGAGCGCATATCTGGTCACAAGGTTATTGGTACAAGCAGGGCCTTGTCACACAAAGGGTACAAAGCATGTGACAAAGGCATTTTAGCCGTATGACAGATAGTAGTTGCTTATGTGACAGGGAAAGAAATATAGGATCCAGGAAAGAGGGTGTTGCATATAAAGGTGGCAAGAATTGCTTCCAGCCCACCAAAAAGCTATTCACCTTGCAGCCTGCTTAACAGATTTCCAGCCTTTCCTTTTAAGGGCTAGACGCCCTGATATATGGCCAGCAATTGGGCCACAGCCTGGAAGATTTTTTTGGAAAGCCAGGCTGGCTCCTTCAAATGAGCCCCCTGGATTGCAAAGTGTATATATGACATGGCTCCACTGTGCCATGACAAACACAACACGCTCCGTTAGTTTTACACCTCGCTTCTCCAACGCAAAGCTCTGCTGATTACTTAGGGTGAGAAAAGTGGCTGTACCGCAGCCGAGGTTCCCACCTGCAGCCCTGATCAACACCTTGACAACACGCAAACCAGTTTTACAACTGCTCCTTGAGCAAGTCAGAAGCGTGGCTGAATCTCTCTGGTTGGCCTTGTCTCCCTCCTGGCCACCAGGTTTGCAGGACACTGAAAGAGATGTTGCTGATGAAGAGGAGCCAGCTGCAGCTCCCCACTGTTAGGGAAGGCAGTGCACGCGTGGAGCTCTGGAAACAAGGATGTTTCATCCGCCCCGCTCCCAAATGTGGGAGATGTGACATTTTCAGACATGACGGGGTTAAAATCCCATGGAAGCCATGTCCTGAAACTAGGCAACGTAAAGGAGGAATTACAGTTATTGGGACCATGAAAGGAAGTGGAAAGGGAAACATTGTTTGACACATTAGAGTGTACATCTTTCTCAGACACACAATTAGTATCATAAAATTCACTATGAATAGTATTTACATGCACCACATAAGCTTGACTAATGCTTCTTCAGAAAATCAAAAAAGCATTTTCACCCCTATGGAGCTTTCGCGCCCTCTGATCTCACCCATGGTCAAACAGCTTGACCCTTCTCTACGCAGAAGAAATCACAGCTTCCCAAGACCTGTAAGACTACCCTTGAGATCAGGACCAGCCTGGAGCTTACTGAAACAAGATCTTTATGCAAGATGTGCTTAAAAAACACTAGTTGCCACAGGTGACAAAAATGCAGGAATATTTATGTAATTTTCTGTAATATCTCTTCACTTGGGCACTTGCACTCCTGTCCTCAGTGGAAGTTCAGCACCTTGCCACTGAAGTGCACTGCATTATTCAGCAATCACAAAACAGAGGGAGAGAGAAAAACAACGTTATTGCTCCTACGGCTGGGTCGGGTCACCACTTAAAAAAATCACAACTACATTAATAGGAGTGCAGACAGGACAAAAGCTATGTCCAAAGTTATAACAGAAAGAGCAACTTGGCCCAGTGGAAAGCACTCAGGAATAGCTCAGAAGCCTCCATTGTCATTCAGGTGCATTACAGAGTATGAATTAATTAGCAGGAGGCTTTCAGAAAAGAATTGAATCCTTTATTGGCAGTTCTCAATGTGAAAGCCCTGTCACCACGGCTCAGAAAGTGACTCAGAAATGAAAATGAGAAAGAGACAGAGAACTGCCACAATATCCAACTCCCCCTCCAACACCAACCCATCAAGCCAGTCAGCCAGCAAATTCTGCTTTTAAATGTTATTGGTCACATACCATTATGTAACTAATATCGTGTCATATTACTCCAAACTGCACCCTGTTGTACACCTAAGTGACAGAGCAACTCTTAATGTAATGCGGAGTGGAACAAATACAGGAAGAAAAGATATTGACTTATGAATTGCATGCCTGCAACCAATTTCTGGAGTGATTATCCAAACTGATGCGTATTTTTATTTTTAATACGATTATATTTCCCTCTACCTTCATCCTCCTCCACATTCTTCCCTACAGTTCAGATGCCTTTTTTTTCAGTTCACCAAACAGATGCAAAAGCTGATATTTCTCTGCGCACATTTCTCTAGCAAAAACCCTGCAACCTTGTGCTTAATGAGGAAGAGTTTTAATAGAAGGATAGAGAGGTTAAATTGCTAACGGAGAAAAAAAGAACTGGATAAGAAAAAGATCAAGTTTCCATAGTAACTGAGCCACATCCTATAATACTCTTGACGTTATGCATTTATTTATTTATTTCAGCTATATCCGTTTCTAAGGGATAGGTTAGGAAAATGTCCAGGAATTCAGAATTGAGAAACCTCTGTTTTTAAATAGGGGTCCAGACCTTCAGCTGCTATAAATCAGCACATCTTTGCTGAAGTCGGCACGTCTAATCACACCATCATGATTTACACCACTTAAGGATCTGGCCCAAGTGCCCCACAAAGAAATTAAATGTATGAATATGAACTGTGAGACATAAGATCAGTCTGAAGATTTGCACAATAAAGAAACGACCAGAAATCACCGCACGGGATTCTATGGGGGTTCCACATAACTGCCATCCCTCGAGATGGCTCTTCAGAAAGGATAGTTTTTTATGTAGGTCCCCGGCTTGTACGAAGAGGGGAAGGGAAGGTGTAGACCTCAGCATGCAAGTAGAAGGGCAGCAAGCGGGTCCGGCTAGCCATGCAAACGATAACACCATTGGCTTACACCTTCTTTTTCCATTCCAGCCCTAAAATATCTTTGAAGAAGAAGGAGAAAATGTTCGTGTGACTTTAAAGGTAGGTTGATGGAACGGACTTTCGGTTATCCATTAATCAGTCAGCTGCATACATATTTATCTGTAAGCATTTAATGGTGTGATGTGGTATTTCATGAGGAGCAATATATTTCAGTTTTACCTGGCAGTCAGTGCAGCACTGCATTGGGCAGACGCACGCAGAAGAGATTTTGGAAACTGCAGCTGCAGGTCGTCGAGTCCAGCAGGGTTTTAAATTTCTTTCTGCAGAACTAAAGTAAAAACAACATACAGTTTTGATAGAATTGAAGATGGCCAAAATCTGACACCAGAACTGTTTCCCACCACCCACATTTGAGGCCACGAAATGGATCTCACACCCCATGTGGAGTTTTTGCAGCTGAACTTTATTTTCCCAATGAGCTCAAACTTAAGCCCAGATCTGCTGAGAAAGTTGATTTTGGAGCCTTCAAAACCTAGCTCCAGATCTAAATCGTCCAGCTCTGGCCTGTGTCCTGGGTTTGTGTGAACTATTTGACCACCTAAAGGTAGGGGGGAGTGATGTAGTGTAAGGGGTGCTGACCTTTAAAACGCACAACGAGCAGGAATCTTTCTCTTCACATCCACACTTGTCTGTCTTTCTGTGCATGGAGCACATCAGGAGGATCATGGATCAGGAGCCTTATTTAGTCTTTTTTCACCCCAATTCATCTGGCAGAACTTGGAGAGTTAGTTTGATCTAAAAAAAAAAAAAAGAATATAAAAGACTTTTGACTTATCTCCTCACAAAGGAGGAAAAGTGATTTCTTACAGCTTCATAAAACAGAAACATACAACCAGGGAAGGATATATGTCCTCATGCTGTTACTTCAGGGCTCTGTTTTCTCAAGCACCATGACTCACCCTGCTGTAGTGATGGCCGTGTGTCAAGGACATTAGTGTCACTGCAGAAAAGACCCCAGGAAAGTATTTGGTATAAAACCTCAATCATAAAACAGCGGATATGGCTCACCCCGTCAGTCAGCCTGGCTGTCCAATATGGTTTGCTGAGCTCGGCCACGGTGGTAGCCCGGCAGAGCCCTGCCATGGGCTGCCTGCTCCAACTCCTCCGGTGGGACCCGGCTGCACTCCCCTTGCTGCCCAGCAGGCCAGTTATCAGAACCCTTCATTTAAAGAAGCCCCTTTATAGATCTCGAGCACATTCGTTGCAGTGTTTCCCTCTGACAAGAAGGTGAAGCATCTCTTACATGCGGCAGTGAAGGTGGTGACTTGTCGGGGAGGCCGGAGGAGCCAGGCAGAAGGAGGCACAATGGGGAGACCCCATGGAAATCAAAGGGCCTGTAGGATCATTGCAAACCACCACCTCAGCCACACACAGGCAGGACTCAACTTTTTTTCTGGCCGCTTTCTCCCTGTGATCAAAGGCGACTAAGAATTCCCTTCAGCAGAAGAGGAGTGTGAAGGGTTTCCTATCGACTGGCTGCCTCAGCTACTGTCTCCTGTTCTGCATTTCATCACTTCAGGGGGCACAGAAGGAGACAAAGAGAGAGAGAAAAAATCCTGAGGAAAACCTACCCATATAATCCTCTCATTAAAACTTTGGATTTTCATTGTAGAACTGTATTCTCCCTTTTTAAAAAACTAACACTTAACATCAGGAGTAAAAAAATTTACAAAAGAATAGCAATATTAAAAGAAAATTAATAAAATGTTTTATCCCAAGTCGTACAAAATTATCATGTTGCACAAAGCAGTGTTTTTTCTTTGATCACGCTCTTACCGGATTTATATTTTAGTTCAAGTCTAGCCAGTAATTCCTTTCCACTTTACTAAAAATTTCATCCAGCTCTACTCTGTAGCAGCCTACCACCAACATCTCACAGCAAGCCACAAGAACTCACTGGATTATCCCAAGTTCTCTTCAAAGACAGGGAACCATGGAAAGAAATAAGTCACCTGAGATTTTTTTTCCTTTATTTTATTTTTCAGATCTCTCTGTCCATAGACTCCCATTAATTATAATAATCTTTGCTCACCAGTAACTTTATATATTACTTTATATATTACCTTACTTTATATATTACTTTATATATTACCAGTATATATAGTATATATTACTTTATATATTACCAGTAACTTTATATATGCCATTATATACTTAATAACAGTACTCTCTTAAATTCTGAAAAATATATTTTACATTATGACACTTTTCATATGTATTATCAAACCAAGATTCCTACAGCAATTAAGGAACTAGAAGCAAAAGTAATTTTTCAAATGTTAGGAAAGCAAGTACATGCTTTTCTTTAATGAAAGCACATTAGATTTGATGTAAGCCTCTTTGAAGAAACTACTGTTTCTAAAAATTCTAATATCATAATTCTCCTTTTCAGAATCTCTGCTGAAATGATACTGTACATCATTCTCCTCCTTACAATTAACTTTTGGTTGGTTCAGATTTGTGGTTTGCCTGTCTTTGGGCACTTGAGTCCATTCCTCGTGCACATGCAGTCACTGGTTTGGTAGTGAATAGACACAGTGGAATTCCAGATGCCCAGACAGCTTTGGCAATACAGACATCTATCAACTGCTCAAACTCCTCTTGGCATCAGTTATCCAGCCATGACTTCATGGATCCAGAACAGGAGGAGGAATGCAGATAGCAGGGTTTATCTCCAAATTCCTTCTTGACAGTTTGCACAGAGAGCATGACAGAACAAGTGGGATTTCCACAAGCTTGGTGGGCTATTTCGCTCCTTTTGAACTAGGATCATTGGTATGAAAACATTTGCTGAAATCAGTGTTTGCACGGTGCTTGCCAAGCTTGCAAAAGGGTAGGTAACACCTGCATTGTCTTCACTGAAATGTTAGGGTTACTCGCTTTCAAGTGCTTCAAGTACAGCATTTCCAAGAGAACACGCTACTTTATACAGTCCACTATATTACATTAACAGTGTCCTAATTAGGCCTGTGTTTCAGCTTTCTGAGATACTGAGCAAGACATGGTATTGCTGAATGCAGGAAGAGCTCTAGCATATCTGTGTGGGTTATGACTGATTTGCAGCCATCATCTGAGTCACTAAACACGTGTAAAATAATACATGAATCTTCTTCCTACTGAGATAATTGGAGATCAATTTCCACACAGTGATCTTTGGTCGTCACGTTGTATAGGAACTCCGGTACAGCAACAATGAATTTTCTCTGTAATGTTCTTATTTTTCTCTTATTCTTTGTTCAAGGATCTATTTAGACTTGACTGTTGACCTGCTGAAAGTGTTCTTTGGTGTGGGACTTGCTGCCATGCTCTTGAAAAGACTGTTTGCCTTGGATCTACTTTGCATCTCTCAGCAGTTTTTATTGATATCTCCCAGTAGACTTTAAAAGCTACATCAGTTCTGCAGGATTTTCTTCCTCTTCACACAGTGCTGACAACCAGGCAGAGTCCATAAGCTCTGAAAATGCGCTGTTACTACCGCTTATCCTCTGGAGCAGGCTCATCCTAACCAGATGGCAAGAGGACGCTTTCAGCAGTACTTGCAGTCTGTACTATGCCTCTGTTGCCTTGTGTCGTTTTCACATGGACTCATTGAACCGCGCCGGTGTTCAGAAGACAGATCCTATTGAGCACATTACTTTGCTCATGTCCATCTTTAGACAACAATTAACATGACTACCAAAAAAATTACAAAGTTTTGGGTATAAATTAATTTCCTGAGATCCACATCACCTACTTCTGTTACCAGAATGGCCATCTGGCCGTATTTCAATGGGGGAGGGTCAGTTCCAAAAGCCTCACAGTGTTCTTCTTGAAATCACCATGCACTTGCTTCCTTATCTTTGTTGCTGTCAGTAGGTCACCAATATCACCTCCCAGGACTTGCTAACCAGCAGTCAAACAGGTGGCTTACATCTATGCAACTCTAACCAGGTCTATCCAACTGTTCTCAAGCAGTTCCAATGAAAGTTCAAAACCTGGTTGGTGTTTCTGAATCCCAGAGAGCTACAGATCTGCTGAAGTTAGAAACTATTCTTTTTTCCACGTCTATTGAGTCATACAATGCTTCACGGCTCAACAGCTCAGTAGAACCTACTGACAATTCCAGTTCAAGAATAAATCCCTTTGCAGGACTTAAAATGTGTCTTTATCTGTCTTTTCACCAGTTACTAATCTATTTTTTACCAAGAACACTTCCGTTCACACAGAATGTCTCCCCTTTTTATGATGCATGTAGACTTTTGGGAAGCTTTCTAGTAAAGATACGGTTTCCTTAAGGTACTGAAGTTCAATTTACCACTTGCAAAAAGGACTCACAAAACAGAATTCTGTCCCATCCTCCTTCTTAATGTCCAAAATAATCCCATCATAATGTGGACTACAAGCATTTTCCAGGTAACCATGCTTTTAGGTGACAGAGATACACTCCAAGGACGTTCATGATTTGTGAAAATAAGTCATTACAGAAAACTCCATTGAAATGCACTTGGCATGTATCATCACAAGCACTGTAGATATATTTAAGTGCTTCTCATCCAAGTGGACAACTTCCAAAACTGGAAGGCAACAACGGCTCTGAGCAGGTTTCAGAAGGACATTCTGCAATTTCATTCTCTGCAGTGGCAGTGCAACGGCACACGGATATTCCAAAGTTGTATAAATTGTTCACATCTTCCCTGCTAATTTGGAAGAATGTCCACTGGCTCCCTCTTCTCTGCTTATCGCCATAGATATGACATTTATTCTCCAAACCTCCAATAAAAACACTGTCTGTATTGTAAGCCGCACAACAATTCAGCAGCTCAAGTAAATAAAAACAGTAGTAGCAGATGTACAAATGAAATGGCATCCAATTTCATTTCACCAACCATCTTGGAAAAGCAACTCATGCAGAAAGGTTATTGTACACAAAAAGACTGAGTTACATAGATAAATCTGTTTGACTCAGAATTAGCAATAGTTATCAAGCTGGCTAAGCACTACCAGGTAAACACAGTTGGTCAAGTGCCTAAAGCTGTCACTTTTCCTATCCTGTGAAGTGGGACCAAGCCAGAGAACAGAAATGGAAAAGAAATGGACCCTTCTTCTCACCCAAAATAGTGTGATTACTCTTTTCTATTTCTCCTGTGCAAGTGCTTGAAAAGCAGAGGGGCAAGCTCTCACATTTTAGATCTGCAAGGAGACATTGCTTTATTTCTTTAAAGGATATTAAGTCCTTCTCAAGAAAAGGCATCTTTTGGATTTTTTTCCTGACTCCTTTAGAGTGTCTTCCTGCATAGAAATGCAGCACCACCTTTTCTAGGCTCTGTTTTGGTGTTGGAATAAGGAAACTTGAAATAAAACCTCTTTAACTTTGCATACAAACACCCTCTTCGATCCTTAATGCAGTGTAACAAATCCAGTTTGAAGTGCAATCACATTCACCTTTCCTGAGAGCCCTCATGCAGACGGATGAGCTTTGCACTGGCATAGTGAGTTCAGACCTTCCTTGGCTGGAATAGCTGGAAAACTTCATGAAATAACCAGGGCACACCAAAACTTGATCACAATAACCTGATAACTGCAGGCATAAACCAGTGGAGTAACCTCAGCAGCCCATCCACCATCACCTCAGTCTTCAGTGGCTGCATCCCTACAGACACAGAGTCAGGGTCGGAGGTAACTTAGCTCCACTGCCATCAGCTGCTAATTTCCAAACGATGTTCCTGGGAGCATGGCCTTCGAGCAAGTTGCAAATAATTTAAAACCAATTCATCTCTATCTCCCTGTAGACAAGGACAAAGCACCTTTAAGGCACTAAGAACTGCTGGCTCACTTCCTCCTCCTGGTAGGTGTGACTCAATATCACCCAGGAAAACGTGGCTACTGTTGTGATATCCTTCCCTAGAAAGTGTACACAGTGCCAACAGCAAGTGTGGCACCACAGAGCTTAGCAGCAGAGTTGCAGAGTACTTATCCTAAGTGGTAGCTGGTATTCTGTCCCACCTGTGGTGGCTCACCATGAGTGCTTTATGAATTAACTGTACATATGGTGACTATACATTTTCTTCCAGTTCCTACCTGGGTGCTTTCTACAGATCAAGTATATTTTAACCCAGTGCAATATTTCCAGAACTTTATCCTTCAGATAAAGCTGATTAGCTCCTGCTCTCTTAAGCTGTCATTTCTACTGTTTGTTTCTGGTTAAGGTCCTACTGAAGCGCCAGTGTTGTCAACCAGGCATGCCCTTCCCATGCACGGGGCTGTCTTCCAGCAGGAATTTCTTTCTCAGTCATTCTCACATCTAAACTACAGGACATCTACAAGTAGCTAGTGTGCACTTCACACTCCTCCATTTTTGATTCACTGTTTTAGCAATATTTCTTTTCAAACCGGTGTCTCTCTCCTGGCTCAGCACTGGCCATGAGCTGGGTTCTGGACTGGAACAGCAGATTATGAAACACATGAGTCACTGTCCTGCCAGGCAGCATGGCAAAAACCCTATTAACACATCTTGCTGATACATATATAAACCTATCCCAGGTTTTCCTTTCCTGTCCTAATATGTCACTTTGTCTTTTATTCCTCACTGCTCCCTCTTCCTGCCTTAGGGAAATACCTTATTCCGACTGTTCTTATAACTATTTAATATCCATGACCTTTACTTTGAAGATTTTGGTAAAAGTGCTAGGTACCACCGTTCAAAAAAAGTAGTGCTCATTTTGGCAGTCCTGCTGCTCTCTCATTAGTCTGCCTCCTCAGGGAAAGCAGCAGCTCAGAATCTGTCCAGCATTAGCAGATCTCAGGCTCATCAGGCTCATCTGATGACCACTATCTTTTTTTTTTTTCTGGTGAAAGCACTTTTACCGTCTTGGAGCTACAGTGACTGTAGAACTGGATCAACTTGTCTAGTCTCCCTTCAAAATCATTGCCAAGTGGCAGCATCCACAACTTCCCCCAGCACAGAGCTGCACAGACGTGCTGCTGCCCACTGCATGAGGAATCACACAACGCCTTTTTCTTGTTTTGAGTCTGGCTCTCTCTCGCCTCGCTCCACGCGCCTTAGCTCTCCCACTGGCACAAGCAATATACAATCAATTCTTATCCGCCTTACCTGTACCTTTCACGATTTTGTCATCTCTTTTGCAGACCGAAGAGTCCTAGCTTATTCAGGCATTACATACCTTTAACCACCCCTGTTGCCGCAGAACCCTTTCTAGTTCTACTACGTCCTACCTGAGACTAGGAAACAAGAAATGCACACAGTATTAAAGATAGTACTGAACCGAGGTTATTCTCTGCTATGTTCTCTAATCCTTTCTTGACAATTCCTAACATTTTATTTGTCTTTTCACCAAAAAATGAACATTGAGCTTCTGTTTTGAAGGATCTGTTGAAACTCCAAGAGCTTGCTCCAGAGGAGTAACAGTCAGCTCAGAGCCCCTTAAACACATAACTTGATGTTGGGTTTTTTCCCTATATACACATCCTTCCACAGCCTGTGGTGTGGAAGCCACAGCAGAAATAATGTGGGAATCAGTGCACTTTTAACACTTCATTTCTCCGCTGCGCACTTACAGGGTCCTGAAAAGGGCCAGGAGTCAGGGTTGCTGCTCTCTGGCTCCATCTGCAGAGTAAAACAAATGGACTAAACCCAACTATGGATTTGCAGTGAGATGGGGTGATGCCACACACGTGGGTTTTGGGGCAATTCACATCCCATCCCCTTTTCTCAGGCAGGCAGGACAGGAGCGAGCAGATTTTACCTACGTACCACCACTAGCAGAGATCTCACTGATTCCCATATGGGAAATATGACACAAACACTTCAAAGAAGACATTTTGTTTCAATAAGAGCTTACGGTCTTAGGAGATAAAGGAGAAGAAAAGAATAAGGAGTGAAGTGTCCTTCCAAGAATACGCAGCAGGCCAGAACAAACCAGGAGAGGCAGCTCCACCGCTAAGCCATGTAAGAGTCATTTTTGCTGCCTACTCTGACCAGAACTCAATAAAAGGAGGAATTAGGCTAAGCACTTGTTCTTCTAAAAACAATAACTCAAGTTGGTAAACAAAGATTTCTATGCCGAGATTGCTTTTCTCTTGTTGCCACCCAAACCTCCTGTCAAAGTCACCCAGAGCCAAGCTCTGCTCTCGTGCCCTGCTAGACAGAGGATTGCCCAGCACGAACCAAAAACCACAGACTTGGAAAATGAATGGAAACTTTGCCTGTAGGCAATACGACTAAGGCTAGCACATTTGGTAAAGAAATACACTTACAAATATTTGAGATGTTCTTTTCTTTTATTTTTTCCTTTTCACATTATTTTCTTTTTTTTTTTCCTTTTCACCCCCACTCTTCTCTCATTCCCCCCCTCATCCTCCCCCACCTCAGTATACTCAGCAAAGCACCTGTGCCAAGCAACTTCAAGCAGAGCTGTGGCAAAAATTCACAACGTGCAGGAGCCAAGAAAACATCTCCGTTCCAAGCTGTGTGCACGCGTAGGCAGGCTTGAGGTGTCATATCAGGCTGTTGAATAAAGTATGAGTGCACAATAGTGAATCAAAACCTTTTAAATGAATTGTTTTGTTTTCGCTCGCTGCCTGGTAGGTGCACCTGTGCTCCTTCTCAGCTCCAGATGATATACCTCTTTGTTTTCCTATTTAATATTCAGCACATGAGACACAGATGTAGAAAAATAAAAATAAAATGGGGGAAAGCAGGAAGAGAAAATAGATTATTTTTTTTTAAAGTCATTTCAGAATTAAATTTTATGGGTAAAGTCATGCGCACAGGAGCCTGGAAAGACTGGGCAATTATCAGTAAGGCTTGCATAATAAATGAAAATAGAGGGTAGGAGAGGGGAACACTGAAGATTGGGGGACAGAGGCTGCATCTCACGCACTGGCAGTGGGACCACAGGTGTCCATGGCATGAACAGGTACAAAGGTGATTCTTTGAGTCCAGCAGGGAAAAGGATTTGTCTGGTGTCTCTTGTGACTAGAATGCATTTCTCCCAAGGTGCAGCTGAAACATTTTGCAGCTTCTATTGTCCTGAAGCAAGTGAATGTGCATAAAAGTAGTCAGCTATCCTACAGACATCTGGGTAAAACAAGATGCCATCACAGAGTGAAAGCGATAAAAATGGGAGAGGGAGAGGGAAGGGTTTCTGCAAACACAAGCTCCCTCATAACCAGCGAATCCTTTTCTCCTCTTTTCTTTTGTTAGCATGCAGTATCAGAAATCAAACTGAACTGTCCTTTAGGCAGCAGCTCCTGCTAGATGTGAGCAGTGAACTTGCCCTGCCCTCCAAGATAAAAGTTTAAAAAACTGAAATGGAAGCTGCTCCTAAGAGCACAAGCTGTTAGAGCAAACTAAACCCAAGCTGCTGTGCTTGTTTTTCCCTTCAGGGTATCGCTACAGTATTTTGCAGTGACGGATTCATACCCTGAGGCCCTTGAACATTGGAGGGAAGGATCCTAATTTTTTTTCCTACTGACTTCAGCAAAGCCCTTTTCTGAATAAAAACTCAGAGTTAGTTGGCTTCCTAAAGAGGTTAGTAAACTATTTTCAGTATTATTAGTATTTAGCTGAAAGTAAGATCCCATAAAAGCCTTATGTAAGAGCAAGGTTTTTAGGCTTTGATTCCCTCTAACCACCATACCGAAGGCCCAAGTCTAACAGGGCAAGTGTAGGTGACCGCAGCACACGTGAGAAATCTGTGCAGGGACTGAGGAAAAAAGATGACTACAGTTACCGGTTTTTGTTTTGATACACACTAAGATTCAAGTTAATGAGTCCTGACATATCCTAGCCCTACATATCACATCAAATGCTGCTGCCAATGTGGGGTTTTTTCTGGGACCCTGAATGAATACTCACCCCCATCTCCCCCAGCACCTTATACCTTTCCATGCACTCACATTTCAAGCAAAGGACTAGGTAAAAGCCACCAAATTAGCTAGTTTGGTGCAAAAGGCAAAGGAAATGTGACTGAGCCACACCCTACATTAAAAGCAAGTAATGTTTTGGACGATATAAAGGCACAAAGATGTAGAAGGCATGGAGTTATCAGTGTTCATTTGTTAATGAACTGCACCTGAAGCTGTGACCTTCAGTAATGTGCTGTGTTGAAATGGACATTGTTAATTATAAAGCTGCTCTATGGGCTAATATGAGTAGAAGTCACCAACATCCTTATTGCATTCAGATGGTAAGTAGGTTGGTACCACGCACTTGGTGACAGTTGACCCTTACGTTCTTGTCTACTAACAAGGGAATCATCGTTAGGGAAGGGCGTTCAGCCTTTGGGAAGCTGCCTTCCATAGATACATCATGGTCTCCCCATAAAAAGCTGGCATTAGAGCTAGCAGTAGCCCAAAAAAAGGATTACAGTACAATAACAAAATGTGGAGTCAGAGATGAGAGAGTGCATAGCAAGGATTTTCTCACTAACAAAATGAAAGCTTCAGTATTTCACTTCAGAGAGCAGGGGCCAACAGAAGTACATCCTCTCTTTATCACTTCAGTAGGCAGAGGCATTATTAAGGTCACTGAGGTGTAAGGATGGGAAGCTGGAGGCCTGAAACTGTGCCTCTGTGTACTTAAAAACATAGGCTTTTAAGGGAGTACCAGCAGGTAGCAGCTGTTTTAAATTACATATATAAAAAAAGGCAGAACTGAGAAGCAATTATTTAAAGAGAGACGTAAGATGAACCCAAAACAGGAAAGCCCCTTCCACCTTGCAGCAACATGTGAAGATGCATTTCAAGTGCCCCCAAGTCTGTTCACACCATTACATGATAACTTGTAAGGGAATCTGGAAATAATTGCTTTGGCTCTGATGGTAACAGAGCATCTGGTACTGTCCAGCTGAAACTGCCTCCTTACTTTCTTCATTCTTGCTGTCTCTGGCAGTGTGGTTCAGTTGTTTCCATACTTGTCCTGTGATGCTTGTATTTTTGACTCTCGCAGTATTAACAGGAACACACACAGCACTCCATAAAAAAAAAATCTTCAAATCCTGTTGAGAGGCCTTCATTAAAATTCTATTAATATCTGTTTGTCTCACACTGTGAATAAATTGTTAACACTTCCATGTTCTTCTAAACAAAGCCAAAAATAAAGCAATATCTTTCTGAACAACGCTTGACATGTACGAGAACAGCCAAGTTCTTGATGGAGCATGCTACACTGTCGCTAAGGGGTCTACTATTGAATATTCTGGCAGCTTAAGATGTTCATCTAAACAGTAAGTCCTGTGATAATGGATGCGACATTTCACCATCTAGTTGAGGATCTGCCTACATGAGATGCAGATACTGAGAAAAGGAGGACAGATGGAAAAAACAAAATAGTTTTTCAGGCCCCTGGCTTTCACTAGCTCCCGAGTATCTCCATAACCCTTAGAGTGAGATCATGAAATTCCAGATAGGTTGAAAAAGAATCCCAATTTTGTAAACTTCTGTGTACTTAAAAGCTTTCTCCTTTCTCCACCATCCCTCACAGGCAGCACAACTTCTGCCCCAGGGTAGAGTAAAAAGGGAGCACAAGTGGAATTTTCTAGCAGCGCTGACATGTGCCTTCACTATTTTGCAGGAGAACAGGAAAACACTTGCAAATCAAGTACATAGTAGTTTCTTTGAAAAGGCTAATCTAAGCAGGAAAAACTGAATACCGGCCAGGTGAGTCAGAGGTCAGCTGTCTTCTGTTTCACATCAGACATGAAGTTCTTCACAGAAGCATAAAGGTAACTTAAAAGAGTCTTACTGCAGTTTTAGCAGTTCAAGAAACAACACTTCTTTCCAATGCAAAAGTCCCTGCAAAAAAGTCATTATTCCAGAGAACTGTTGCTCTGCTAGGCAAAATCAGAATTATTTGTCTTTAGCTAAGCAACACAGGACTTCCCTTTATCTTTTTCATACTTTTTTATATCTCCAATGCTTCTTCATTTTTCCTGTTACACAGTTAGGACAAATGAAATGAAATGAAATATAATTCCCTATTTTTCCCCTTATCACTGCTTTCTCCCCTCTCTTCTGCTCCACAGAAGTTGCTAGTTTAGCATGTGTGGCATTGTCAGCTTAGCCTGTGGTAGAGGTGTGGTGGTCCAAGACTGCTTCAAGAGGCCTTCATGTGTTTTCTCAGCAAATATGACTGGATCTCAAGTCTGATTATTCTTAGAGCTCAGAAGATCTGAGTATGGACAGTACGCGCAAACTATACTTCACTCTGCTCCAAGCAACTGGAAACTGAAGAGCTAAATCCAAGAAACTTTTTGCCACAGATCAACACGAACACTTCAAGGATACTTACTCTTGACCTTTACACCAACCTGAAGAATATGCTCAGTGAAGTTCTTTCATCACATTGAGGCTTACAACTTAGATTACCAGTAGGACTTTGCTGCCAAGCCAGGGAAAATGTTACCTAACTGTTTGCCTGATTTACATTGACCTGAAATAGCTTCAGATACAGGATTTGTCAGAAGTTTGTGAATAGACTGACACAATGGAAGAAAAGCAATAGATCTCACCATGCATGGTCTGACTCAACACTGACTCAGGTGAGACCTAAATTCCTATGAATATTAGAAAGATGTAAAACCTCAAAAGACATCAAGAGGCCTGTATCACGAGTTCTGTTTATTTCCAGATGCTCTGCTCTTCATTCACAAAGATGATCCTATGCCATGTTTGTCGCCAGCAAGACCATTTTCCTGCTAAAATAAACTTCCCACTAGCTCTCTCAGTTTATTGCTTTGCACATGCAATCAGGTTACAAAAGTCTCCAGAGGACTTAGTGCGCTGGCCATCAACAGAGCGTTTGGTCATTCACACAGATTATCAAAACACATATAGAAATGTCAGCAATGTCAGCCTACCAACCTGCATGCATATATCAGGACTCCAGAAGTTAATAAACCTAGTTTCTGTAAATTAGAGAGAAGCTGTATTTTTTTCACCTCTCTTCAGCCCACAAGATACTCCAAATCTCACTAGCACTTTTAGAGATGGTCGAATTTATCACTGTAAAACTAGACACTGCACCTACTTCCTCAGGTCTGGCAGGATTCACTGTTAACATTTCCAGTCCATCCACACAGAGTAATTTGGCCTTGGAGAAATTTTCCTCATCAATGAATGTGCTGTTTCTTTTCTTCAGTGTTTCCAGATATATACTGAAGGAGTGTCCTGTTCCCAGGGTGCTTCCCAGGAAGGTTACCTTGCAGAGGAGAAGCAAGGGTGGAATCGTGGCTTAAATCCTCCAATGTGTTGCATCCACAACAAAGTGAAAGCATAGCAAAATACAACAGAAATGGGAAGCAAAATACATAACTGACATGTTCAGCATCAGAGGCTAGAAAAAACCCCGGGCTGAGATTTTTCCCATCCTGAGAAGAGTGTGTCAAGCTGCAAAGTAGGAAGAGGGCAGGTATTTTGTCAGGAATTTAGTCAGCGTGGTGCTGCTCCCCAGTGAAGCATCCCAAACGCTTGCCCACACAACTGAAATGTACCCCAAATCTGCTTTGAACTGTGTTAATCCATGTATGCAAGTGTCTGTGTAGCACAGGCCAAACACCTTGCAGACTGGCCCTGGCTGAGAGCAGCAGAAACAACAGGCACATAGTAACAGAAAAAAGCAAAGATGTCATTGCGCAGAGAGAGAGAAAAGCATTAACACTATTGCTAGGTTCATCTCTGAACGACAGAACAAATCAAACAATTCTCTCCATCTCATTAAACCTGAGCACAAAGAGAGGGATCCTGTGAATCACTCCAAGCAGCGTGGCGTCTGAGGGCACGCAGCACCGTACAGAACTGAGCCAAAGAGCCAGCCATTGGAAGAAACCTACTCATTAAGTTTTCTTGCTCATATAATGATTTAACCCCAGAGCCCTGTAAGACAAGCATTTCAGCACGTTATAGTCTCACATGTCTCCAGCAGGTCCAGCACTTTCCCTCTTGTCATTCTTGCAAACACTAAAAGGGGAACACAACCCATATTTTATACTCTCCAGTTTGTTTATTCTTAATGTTTGTGGTTCATCCCATAAAGCTTGGAAATAGCATTTCTTCCTCAACAGACTTTGTCTTTTTCCACTTGGCCAATAATATTTCTCCTGTCACATGGTGGGACCCAAGACAGCTTTGCTTTGTTTCCCTCTTTGTTTATGCGCTGGCACCCCTTATCTGCCTTTCTGGCGGTTATCAAATGAACTGAGAACCATTAGCATCTCTAGTGCAGGACGCTGAGAAGATGTGACCTCAGCCTGCATTGCCTCTTCTCAGGGAAACACGAGAATTTTCTCCTTTATCCTAACATCTTCCTTCCATAAGCAGTCAGACTAAGGAGGGCGATTCATCTCACCTAACCTCAGTACCCACATATGCACCTTAGACTTCTTTTGTAGACAACAGAAAGAAAAAGGCATCTGCATATCCGGCTCCACCTTCTCCTGCAAAAATATACTTCTGAAATGTGCCTCTCTCTTCATTCACAGCAGCAGTCAAGGCTGGCTGCTCAGGTGTACATGGCTATTTTGTACTCTCAGAGCTACGTGAGGCGAAGTCCACCCAAGGCATCCCGATCTCGTAACAAACACAAAGCACCTGAAGAAAAACAAGGGCACCCTGTGAAGAAAGCTAGCATTTTCAGTCTGTGTCTTCTGAAATACTGCCAAGATGACAAATGTAGATAGCACCCTGTAAGCTTTACATTTCCACTCTATTTTCAACAGTAGGACTCAGCTGATGAAAGAACAGAAGTGGTCGAATTTGGACAACTATTTTCTTGGGCCTTCACTGCCGTCTCTTACACAGCTATTTACACCGTAAAAATGTTCAAAATTTTTTTAAAAAAATAAAATCGTATTGAGACAGAGAGGTAGGATTTTGGACTTCTCTATTCTGGTGTAAAATATAAGGCAGCAAGGAGCCAGGCTCTGGAGTTAAAAATCTCTGCAGCTTTCCAGAAATGGATCTGAACCAGCACCTGGGATTCCCAGAGCTATGGAAGTGCCCTGACCTTCGGCAGCCCTCAGCCCCTTGGACACACTCTTCCAGTTGCCTGCTGCAAACTCAGCCATGGAGGAGGTAGCGCAGATGCACAGATTTCTTTTCACCTCATTTTTTTGGGTGTCATTTCCATATCAGTTTAGTCAATTTTCCTGTTTATTCACCTTGATTATATTCTGTTCAGCACAGGAGGAATCACTCTGGGTTCAGATAACTCATGTAAATGCATAGCTTACATTTTTATTTTCGGCGCGGACAGCTTACATCTCTGTAAAATACCAATGACTGCCACACGCTGGAGGATGCTGGCGTTTCATAGTTACTTGCATCAAAAAAATAGATTAATTTCCAGTTTAATGAATTGAAAGGATCAGGCCGCGTGGATGCAATCCAAGGAGAGAGAAGGGGGTTGGTGACCTCATTTTGTTACTTTCAGTGGAACTGCATCTATGCTGTTCCATAAAACAGTGCAAATGTAAACGAGGTGTGAACTGCTTTCACATCTCATTTAGGTAGCAGATGAGGCATGAAATGCATTTCACAGGCACGTGTACCAGAGCAGTATGCTAAGGCTTGTGACAATGAAGAACTCCTTTTTTCACACACAAGCATCGCTCCTTGGAGCACTGGATTAGCTCTGAAAGTATGTGCGAAGAGGAGAAATATCATCAAGAAATGGCATGTTGGCTGCTTTTATTAGCTCTCAAAATATTTTGGATAGTAATCAAAGTTCCTGGGGTCCTCTGTCATTGCAAAGATTGATTCTTTTTTTCTTTTCCCACAAAATAAGTCATCTCCAGATGGTACCAAACAATGAAAACAAATAAGTAAGTAAACATGAAGTCTCTTCTTCTAGCAATGAACTTCTGAGCCAGAAAGCAGATTCACTTCTCCTGAAGCACAAGGTTCTAAAGTGTCTGGCAAAGAAAGTCCTCAGTCATTTTTCCAAAAATACAGGTTGCAAGGATGTCCTTGCCAATCACACAGCAGATGTAACATCAGAGGGCTTTTTAATTTTCTAAAACATGTACAGATAACATACAGAACACTTAACTCAGGTTTAAGGTAGAGGAACATAGCTACAAAAGTTGGAAAAATGAGGAAAAAAGCCAAAGTCTTCATAAAAAAAAAGTTAAAAATAACAAGACATTCTAAATTAGAGAGACTCTGGGATGAACTGTGCAACCCATGGAGAGATATTCAACCCCTTGATATCAGGTGAGCATAGAAGGGTATTTGCTGGCAGAGAGTCAGAGGAAAATCTGAAATGTATTTTCATGCCAGTGGCACAGTTGAGAAGTTCAGCAAAGGACACAGTCATGCGGAGAACTTCACATGCTAAGGGCAGCAGAAATGTAGACATCCAAGAGGAAAGCAAAGCAAAGCAATGTAAAACTTCTTTCGCATCACTATGATAAAGCAGTTCAAAAAATGTTCTGTTTTTTTTTTTTTTAAACTCTGCCAAAAGTCACTTCAGATGTCTTCAGCATTTATGCCTTTTATCACAGAAAAAGTTTGAATGTACGTGTTCACAATTTGAAGTACTTCTTTTTCAATTTTATATCAACTGGGAAAATACTAAAAAAACTAAAATACCATTTCACTCAACTAAGCACAATCCTGTTCACTGAAATGTCAGCACTTTTATAAACATTAGAAATTCATTTAAAAATAATTATACTTGTTCATCACTAGAAGGTATTTCTTAGAAAGCACTGCACGTTGGCAGTGCTCAAAGCCCATAAGAAGTGGACTCTTCTCTCCTGCTCTATAGGCTCTGGCTTACAGTTTCTTATGGAGTGTCCTTTTTTAATTCAGGTAGGGCACAGGTCAGGTACACACACAAATTGACTGCTGATGAATAATGGCTTTACAATACTTGAAATAATAGCTTGAAGAGCCAAATAATTTAGCCATTACTCAGGCAAAACCTCCACTAATTTGAGACTGAAAGGCAAATTCACCTGAACAAAACCTGCATGATCAGGCCATAAATTGCTAAGAAATGAAAAGGAAAAGACTGAGTAGAGAAACAAGTAAAGGACTCAGTTTTGAACGATGCAGAAATGACCTGGAGGAACATTGCTAATGATTCAGATAAGTCATTGCAAACATTTTTCTTCTTGTGCATCTCCCTCCAATTCAGAGTGAATTTGAGTGCTGTTCTTAAATATAAACACTCCCTCCTTCTCTCTGTTCAATCTAATTGGTAAATGTCAGCCCTCCCGGCCCACCGTCATTCCCTCAATTAAATGATTATGAATCTCTTGGCTGGCTCTCATTTTTGAGGCTGCAGGCAGCAACCGTTCCTGCTGCCTGCATGCTAAGTTAGCCCTGCTCCCGCCTCTCTCCTCGACCCAAACAGGTAACTCCCAAATTTCTCTTGCTGCGTTCCTTCCACACCCTGCCGACTGTTTCTTGCCAGCTGGTTTGCACCTTTCCTTCAACACTTCTCCCTCCATCCTCTTCCTGCCCTTTCTTTAGGCTCCCCACTTCACCCCATCCTTCTTTCTGAATATCTTTCCCCATATTTGTCTGAGATGGGCCAGTTTTGCAGATTCAGCCGTCCCCCGCAGCATCCGCATGCAGCCCGGAGCTGCCTACACACGCCCACAGCCTGTCACCCGCATGCTCCTGATTCACGCCGCAGCCAGGCAGGTCCCTTCACAATTAATCTCACTTTCAAGGGTGACTGTCATGACACGGCATGTCAGCCATCCTCTGGCATTCAGCCCCTCTTGATCTCTGCATAGAAATGGATTCGCAGAAACATAGTCCATATCTACCCTTGCAGTCGTTTTTCTCTAGGTCCATTTAGTGTTTCACTCACCTTAGCAGATGAGCATCCCATGGACAGCAGGGACCCTGGGCTTTACATTATAGCTTCAAACCACACGGTAGAAACGTCAGTCTTTCTATCTCTGCCTCTCCTCTTCCTGTAAATGAGTTCATTTGTCTCGATAAATGGCAGCCATCTCCAGATCCTCTCAGAAACATCACTGCCTCAAAGATAAAAGGTACAGTAAATGAGTTGTTTGGAGATAACTATTGTCTCAATTCATCATTTGACTGACTCTCAGCCTACTGCCCATTAAACTTATTTGTTAACACGCTGGAAAGACCAGAGGGTCCTTTAAGTCTTTCTGTGGAATACTCAAGGCTTTTCAAAATGTCATCTCTCTCAACAATCTTTTTTCTTTTGCCACTTTTGCTACCAGCATTGCTTTTTTTGTTGCATCTTCTGCAAGGTCATCACCTGGAAAGTGCAAAATTGGCTGGCCTATTGGCAGAAGCAGTTAAGTCAAAATGATAGGGTCTATCTGAAGGGTCAGCAGCAGTCCAGACAAGAGCACTGCTAAAGCAAACATCAGCTTCCAAATTCAAGAAAGTAACCAGTAAAAAATGAACAAAAGAGGTATCTTCTAGATTAGGGAGAACGAAACAGAGGAACAAAGGCAATGGAATATGACAGAGATGCCCTAGATTCACCCCAATTTTTCTCTTACTGCATTTGCAGCGTTTCGGAGGAGGGACGATGATCAGAGTTGCAGAGAAGCAGCTGATGAGAGTCCACCTCTCACACTCCTCTTGGTAATACCTGATACGCTTCTCCCTTACTATGACCTGCACGTATTGCTGACCTGATCAGTTTGCCAATATTGTTTCAGGGGTCAAAGATCAAGACTGTATCGCAGTCCTTTCTCTCTTGCTTCAGTGACCGAACAGGTCCTGCTGCAATTCTCTCAGCACGTGCAAACCCTGAGCAGTTAGACCTGTGTTTTAAGCTGACACAGGGATGTCAGGATGGCATCTCATTGCCAATGGAATGTGGGGCTGAATGGCTTTTAATTAGGTATTCAAAGCCATTCAAAGTTTTACATATTTTTTTAATGGCCTAGAAATTATGCTTATTAGCATATAAGACTGCAGAATTAATGTCTGAGGACTACATTATTGTCACACTTCCATGCATTGGCATGATAGATCACCCTTCTGGAACACTTAACGGACAAATATCATTGCAAAAGAGAGCCACTCATCCTCTATTACGGTAAGAGCAAAGATGCTGTGATAATGCCCTGATATTTGTATTTTATCAAATGCACAGCCAAGACAATCATCCTATCTAATAAATCTATTGGTGCAGCAGAGTGCAAGTTTTTCAATGAACCATTACTTACCTGCTGCTTTTTGATCATTCGAGCTGTGTATTGTGTGAGGTGCTGATTCAGGGAGTCAATGAGCTTCAACGGCACTCAGCATACCTCAAAGTAATGTGATCTTAGCAGGTGCCCCTGGTCTGTGTTTCAGTCAATCAGAGACCACTTTATCCATTACAAAGACGACGACTGAGAAACATAAAACATTATAGTTCTGCAAATATATCTTTATAAAGCCTGATTTGCCTTGTAAAATATTATCTGCGAATGCTGGCCAGGAATCCTGCCATTGGATAGGTGGATGATTTTCTCAGTAATAAAAATAAAACAAACAATCAAAAAAGGTAGATTCTTTTGATTCCGAAGCCTAGACAGCTCTTAATTCTTTAATTTGTGATCAAACACAAAACTTAAATGAGAAACACTCATGTTAATCTTGTTTTATGATCTGTCCATTATATATAATTTTCGGTTTTGTCTTTCATCCCTTCTTCCTACCCTGCATACCTATTTTTACTTTCCCTGCTTTTCTTCCCTGAATCTCTGAGGTCCTGTTTCACCTTTAAAACTAATAAAACTCTTTAATCATCAGGCTGTTAATTCAAATATTTCTTTTTCACCAGTGTGGAGAATGAAGATTTTCTTCACTGTCCTGTAAGGGATTTGCAACAAACACCCACTAATCAAGACAAATAGAAGAGAAATCACAAGCTACCTGAGGCCAAGTGTTTCATACTTAGGTGCTTAATGACAAGCACATAAATCCATATATAAGTAACCAAATAAACAACCCAATTTAAAAAAATACAGAACTTCCAGCAATTCACATTGATTTCCCCAGTCACTTTGTTTTCTCCATTGCTAGTGAAAAATTGAGTACTTATACAATGCCTAACTCTAGGTATTCACATTTGAAAATATTCATTTTAGGAACACTATTCTGAGAAATTTCTGCCCTAGCAGAAGAAATTAAAAATATTAAAATTGGGCTTTGGGCTGACAACTGCAAATTATGGGATTGAGAAGATAACTTCTTATATGTCTTATAATGTCAAACACACTGATACAAGGTGTCACTTAGTTACTCATATTGACCTGAGGGATTTAAAGTAACCAGCAAATAAAATTGTTCCTAATGACTGGTAGATAAAGGCACACAGGACTGCAAAGTCTAAGACAGCCACCGCATGATTTCACATTTACTCTTGTGGCAGGTAGCAAGAAAACTGTTACCATACTTGAACTCTTACTTTTGTCTCAGACTAAGGAGTTCCCAGAATGCCATCTATCAATGGGCCTGACCCTACAATCCCTATGCAACTGATCCCACAAGAGGGAAATTTTTAAATTCAGGCTCCCTGGATTTTTGCAGGCAGCTGGTTTGTGTTGTTTCAAATGCTTAACTCCAAGGAAAACAAAATCGGGGAATGGGCTAGGGAGTATGGTAAGACCTAGAAAGTATGAAGAGCGATGGTTTGCATTCACCCATATCTGTGCTCCCGTCTATCTGGAAACAAGTTCACTGATACCACAGCAAACCTTATAATGTAGGAACAGACCCCAGTAGGAAAGCACTGAGAAGAATTCATACCTCCCGAGCTTAAAAACAAAACCTACACCTCAAAAAAAATAAAATAAAAACATACAGAAAAACGACCAGTTGCCAAGTGGTTTGGCTACTGCTGGACTACCAGGACTCTTGTTTTTCTTCAGACGTTTCCCAGGTGGCTACAGAATCCTCCAGCTTAAACCTCTGTGCAACTGTGGCAATATTGACACATAGCAAAACTACTGGTATGCGACCGATCTTTGTGGGACTGCAAATACAGGATGTTGTTTACTCAGGAGTGTTGTTAGCCATAGGGTCTCTGAGCTCCAGTTGTTAGAAAACATTCATTATCAGAATCTCGTATGAAAATCGCGAGAAGTCAGCAAATACTATGAGGCAATGTTCTCATTTTTTCTTATGCAACTGCCTCTCGGGACTAATTAGAGTTGCTTTTGTAATTCACAAGCTATAAATTCCTTTCAGATGCTTTTGGAAACACTGTGTGATCTCCTCAGCGAGATTCTGCTTTGTGCTGATACAGCAAGTCAGCTAAACTTCCCAAAGCATGTAACAATCGGTCTGATTAACAGAGAGAGGAAAGCTGAGCGCGGTAACTGAATAATGGCAACAGGTTTGCTAATTTGCTGTTTCCCTTCCTCACTCACTTAAGGTTAATTGTACATCCTGCAGAAGTCCGCACTCCATTCTCCTGCTAGACTTTTTTTAATTAACGTAATAACACCATCTTATTTAATGACTGACCATAGCTAAGAGCTGGAACTAACTATGCCTGTATTGCAAAAAGAGCAACACAAAGCAGGAAGATGGGATACTGAAACGCAGGTTAAGATTGGATACCGAAATGCAGATGTTCTCTCCTTTTGGGGGAAGCAGAGGAAGGACAGCCACAGATTTAAGTCCCACTTGCAATGTCTCCTTCCTTGTGGGCAGGTAGGACCCACTACCAGGCACGTTAACTGTGCACCAGAGCACTAGACACATATCTCCCAGCCGCAGATTTAGCAGGATCCGACCTCCTTACAGTTACTCCTACGGGAGACGGTGGGCAAACAGCAGGGGTGTAAGGCATGGGCCCGGGCAAATTCGCTGTATAAGACTAGATAACCAAAAGGACATCTCATCCTGCTCCTGGCGTGTCTCCTACCTCAGGTTAGAGACAAAATACAGAGAAGGATAAGCCGACCACCAACAGAGAAGGTATTTTTTGCTGAGGCTGACACTGGGGGGAAAGGCAAGAGGAAGTTAATTGTGGGAAAAGCAAGACAGGGCAGAGAGAGGGCATCAGCAGCAGAAAAGGGGTGGCAGAGCTGTCCATGGCCACCCATGCAGCTGGCCAAATCCAGCTGTGGAAGGAAGGAGTAGGCTCTGAAGGAAAATAACCAGATCTAAGCGTAGCTGGACGTAATGGAAAAGGCTGAGGGACATGAGAATCTGCACAAACAGTGTCTTAGCAAGATTTTTCATGGAGGAGAGTCAATTATTTAAAAGAGGAAAGATTTGAAGAAAGAAACAATACCTTTTATTAGACAAGACTGATACCTCTGCAAAAAAAACAAGCAAGATCTCATACATGCTTCTTCTCAATCTTTTTCCAATTATACCAGTTGACCTAACAAAAGATATTATCATCCCTTCCAAACCATCTCTCTCTCTCACATCCTGAGAGAATCACAAGCACAGTGACTTTTTACTATCATGTAGATTTTAAAATATCCTGTTTAGGCTTTTCTGTAAAAATATCTGGAATATGTGGAGAGTTGATGGATATTAAAGTTGTGTTCTGATGCCGACACTCTCCTTGCTAAATATTATTGGAAACAGAACTAATCAGACTGGGATTACTTTTTTTTTTAATCAGCCCCTTTGGTTGTAAAGGCTTTCTGTTTTGTTTAAAAAATAAAAATAAAATATTGAGTAGAAAGAAGTAATATACATGGATAATGAAAGCAAATTATTATCAAAATGTTTCCCTCTTCACTGCTACAATAAAAATAAATTGTATTATGCTAACAAAACTAAATTGTCAAATACAGAACTACAATTTGGTTTAATATGCCATTGCACCCTGCATATTCAAAATGTCCCAGAGTGTCTTGTAATAGTAAAAAACACAGCCTTATTACTATATGTGTCGGATTTCATTACCAACCAAGCACTAAATTGAACAATTAACCATCTAATATATTTATCAAAGCTTTCTGGGTTTCCTTCCTCCCTCAGCCGTACACAGGGCTGTAATCTTGAAATTTTTATTTTGTTTTGGTTTAGACCGTAATTTAGAATATTAAAGTGCAAGAACTGATCCAAAACCATATCATCAGCCTCTGGGGCTACACCCCTGCAAGTGCATTAAAGAGAATCTGGGAAGGCTCACAGGCATCGGGCAGTGATTGCCTTTTGCCCACCCACATGCTCTCAAAGAGTCCCCGAGCCCAGTTTGTGGCACAGGTCACTCCCAGCAGGGAGGCTGCATAGAGCTACCCTATTCTGGACCCTATAAGACTCTGGAGTCTACAAACTTTGGAGTCTATAAGACTTTAGTAGCAATACATTAAGCACTAAACTAGTTTGCTTTGTTCACAGAAAGAGCTATAACCTCTGTGCCTTTGAAATATATATTTAATGACAGATTTTCAGAGGAGACCTACTGTCATGTACAGACCAAAATATTCAGCCAGATTTGCAGAAGTTTACCATGACTATGTCAATCAATTCTAAAAAAACTGTCTTTTCCATTTCATTCCTTTAAGTAGGAAAGAGGTTTTTACGAATCTGACCTTCCAGTACACTAAAATATAACTTCAAGTGAAACAATAAAGAATTCAGCTGAGACTAACTGTAACATATATAATATCTAACCAAGTTTCACCTGAATTATTTAAACCCTGTCTCACTCTGTGCAAAATGGAGTTCGGAATTCTCCCAGATAAAGGCTCTCAAGCTTGTCTCATTTCTGATGCATCTTACTTTTTTAGCTGCCTGATAACAGTCCTTGCCAAAGTGTTCTCCCAGTTCAAATTTGGGCATGAAATGGACTTTTTTTTTCTCATTTCAGTCATCAAACCAAACGCTGGGGCAAAGAAAGAAAGAAACAAATAGTTTGAGTCACACTGATTTTTTAAAGAAAGTTTTTAGAGTGGTAAACTCTAATACACCTAATGAAGTTAACTCCTAATGCACTGAAATTTGCATTCACCCCTTTAAACTACATCCTGTTCTGCACCCACAGCTATTCCTACAACATATACTATTCTGTGCTGCTTACTTTTTGAGCTCTGTTCACACCTGCAGTATGAATCTTTCAACTGCCCGTTGTATCACACCCCCTTCGGTCCTTTTCTGCATAAACAGCATTTTCCTGATAAAAATGCAGCGGATAATACCAGTATGCTCTTCCACATAGCTACCTCTAGGATTCAGGAAGTTATTTCCAGCTGCTGGTACCTTCTGTTAGTAACGTCTTTTTACAGGTATCGTTTTATCTTCATTTGAACATACTGAGGTCTTGGCAACACACACTGTAGATGCTTGATCGCATTCAGCTATGGATCTTTTCTTGTACTGGGTTATCTTGGCAAGATACGCTGCCGCTTTTCTTGCCAGCAGTTTGCATATGCTACTAGCCTCTAAATGGTTTCCTTCCACATATTCACCTTTCTCTGACCGAGTGCTGCCGCTTATCAGTTCTGCCAGGACTACACTGAAGCTGGGCCACAATGCAGATGAAATCCATCTGGTCACTGATGGCTGTTGGCCCCTTTTTCAGCCAGCAGCTCCACTGAGACACTTCGGACCTGCCAGAGTTGTAAAGTTCTCTAAACATATTGAAGACATCTTCCACGGATGTCACTCTGCTGTCTAAGGAGTGCTGGCCAGACAGCCAGGACACCTGTAGCTCAGATGGAATGTTCATGTTATTCCATGACTGCCCACCGGTGCTGTCTTATCTTGACAAGTACAATGTAAGAGGGGCTCCTGTGGCCCGTTTACCAAACCAACATTCAGTCACCTGCTGGCACTACAAGGGTAGATAATCTGCTTCAGAAGTGAATTTCAGTCAGAAAAACTCCACGCAGCAGCTCATATGCTTCAGCCCATACAAAGAAATAACACAATTCAAAGCCTTCTCTCCAACCATGCTATAAACTTCATTCAAAGTTTTTAACTGAGCACAAATTGGCATCTAAACAACTCTCATATGGGGGAAGTTCAACTTGAGCACAGCTTCAGGGCCACAGTCATATTACCATCAATCCCTTCTACGCTCTGCTGCTTTTTTCTTCCTGGGATAGTAGTAGCCACAGTCCATAGAGCTGTCCTGTTTCCCACTTTATGGACTCTTGGATGGTGGCCAAGCCTTACTCATTTCATGACTTTGCCTAGCACCCACACTCAAAAGCAAGACATCTGCATTCTCAGACTGTCTGTCTCAGTCTTGCTACCATTAAACTTTTATCTTAAGCCCTTGTACTTGTTTTGCACTACTTGCTTGCCTTGTTTAATCCTTTTTTTTTTTTTTTTTCTGGACAGTTGAGCTCCTCTTGCTATTTGCCTGCTTTTCTCTAAGGCTAAATATGGTTTTCAATAATCACTCCTGTAAACTGATGTCAGTGGTCATACAAATGATTTTCCTTGGCTCTAATGAGTCAATCTATTATGTTTCCAGAGTTACATAAGGAGGGCAGAGATCTCAGCTTGGTGATGTACACATCTATTCATGCTGGGAATGTGGGATGAGGCAGGCAAATCTGGTCCATCAGGGACAGCACTCTAAATTTTAGACAACATGTCAAATAATTCCTTTCATAAATCCATCAAACTTCTTTTTAAAACCTTGGGGGGGAAGGGGGTTTCCCCATTGCCCTGGTGGTTGAATATCTTTTTCTAATTTCTATCTTTTGCTTATTAACAGACAGCTTAGACCTTTTATTCATTTGCCATCATTGTTCTTTGTCTTAACGTGTTTTTTATCATTCTGTAGTATTTACTCTCCTGATGTGTATGTAGACGGCAATCATCCCTGCTCAGCCTTAATACTGCCAATCTAAAGAGAGCATGTCCCTTTAATCTCTACTTACAAGATAAGGCTCTCCATTCTCTCAGCTACTCTAGTAGTCTTTCCCTGTATCTTTTCCAATTTGAATTTATCTTTCTCAAGTATGGCTCTCAGAAGAGCACACAGTCTTCCACATCCCTTGCAGAGAAGCACTGATGTTTCCCCTTCTTTATTGGAAATTTCTCTCTCAGCGCAATCCAGAATCACAGTGGCAGCCTCAAAGCAGGACCCCTGGTGTCTCCCTGCTATTCTGGAGGGAACAGCTCACTTGGATCCTTGTTCTCCTTGGTCAAGGAGTTTTTCTGCTTCTTGGTTTCTAGTATGAAGCTTGTTAAGGTCTTGTTATCTGGGATCACTAGTATTGAATGAGTCCTACCAGCTCTTCTTTTTCTCTGTTTCTCAGTATTATTCCAGGCAAGAGTCTTTTTTACCAGAAGTAACATGAAAAAAATATTCCATCTTCCCTGTTTTCACTCCCACCTCCTTTGTCAACTCAGTATGAGGACTTGGTCCTTACTCTTCCTCTTCCACACAGTTGCAGGAAATGCAGTATCTTTACAGACCTAAAATCTTAAATGCTGCCAGATGATTTGCTTCTGTTTCACTTATCTACTAAGCGTGCTCCCACTAGACTTACCACTGTTGATAAGCTTCTATTTCAGACCTTTAACAATGTCCCAGTGCAAAAAGATTAAGTCTTAGCTGCCCTTTCCTAACACTTCATTCTTTCACCTGTGACTCCCCCCTCTCCAAATCCCTTGCCTCCAGCTCCAAAGGAAAGCCACGGTCCTGGCTGACAAAGGAACACACAGCAACATGGAACAACTCACCCAAAATGTTCTGATGCATATATAAAGGCACTTCTGCTTTTCAGGCCTCAACCTGCACTTTAGGAGATGAGGGGAAGTTCCTTTACCATAACCATTGTTTGCAGCAGACTCTCCCCAGCACACTCCAGCCCTGGAGGACAGAATTTTTCCCTAGTATTTTCACTCCTGCTGCCTTCAACAACTTCCAAACCAATCATTACGGCATACATCAAAGAGCTTTTCATCTGAAGTTCTGACAGATTTCTGCAGAAAGGTTGGGGTTTTATTCATTTAATAGACACCAGGGAAGATCAACTCCAGTTTTAAAAATCTCTGAGTGGCCTAAATGAAGTGATTTTTTCCCACTTTAGCCTTAAAACCAAAATAGTGTTATTTGCTTAATAGCTTACCCCAGCTTGTTTTCTTTCACAAGCAACAGCACTTTAAGTAGAGAGCCCACGCTGTAATAATTTACTTTGGGAGAACAGATGGAAGTGGAGAAAGGATCAAGTCTGAGTTGCATGCTTTGGCTTTTTGTGTGCATTCATCTGTGCTATTTTTTCATTTTTTACAATGCAATGCTAAGATTATTGGTATTTTTTTCAGAGAGGAAAGTATAAAGTTAAAAAGGTAACACAGTGCTTAGTGAACAGATCGATTATAAATTAAATTGTTCTACACTGTGCTTTCTTATTTGAGTTTGGGGGTCAAATTCTTAGCTACATTTAAGGACTTTAGAGAGCAATTTGTGAGGAAAATGGGGAGAAAATAATTTACACAATTTTGCCCATGCCTCCAGTTTGAAAAATGCCTTAGTTAGTCCTCTAGCATATATAGAGTTGTCTGAAGACCGCTCTTCTTCCATCAGCTGCCAACAGCTCAGAGGAGCCACAGCACAGAAAGGGACAGGAGAAGCACAGTGGGATTGCAGCCACGCCAGCAGGTAAATGGTGCAATTCATCCAGTGATGATCCTAGTCAATATTCTCCACTGGCTTTTCAGAAGGATGATACAGAAAGGAAGGTAGGTATTTTGGTACAGAAACAACTAAGACAAATTTATTCCTCTATTCTTGCATCATTTCTATATTAGTTGTAAACATGAAGAAAGGTTTGTGTGTGCATAATATTGGATGTGTCTCAAATGTATGTCCAAATTGTGAATGTTTTTAAGTCTATATAACTCTGCGGTGCATCTGTTAGGCTATCTGTCTATGTTATCCAGCCTTTTTTTTTTTTTTTAAAAAAAAAAAGAGGAATAGTAGCATAAGAGCATGGTTTCTGGATTGAAAAGGTGTACTTGGTTGTTATAGCAACTTGACTTTTGCAAAGCTCTCTTTGTGACAAAATAAAGTTCTTTTGCATTAGTAGAAAATCTTTTGAGAGAAGATGTACAATTGTATGTGCAAGACATATAATTTGAGAACTTACAAAAAATTTTCCCTTTGTCTTTCTAATCAAATTAAGGCAGAAGACACTTTCTGAGTCAGTGACAAAAGCAACAAAGCACATTAGACTAAAAACTTTTTTTAAGTTTTCCATAGATACAAATGGAGGAGAGATTTCTGCTGGCTTCCTAGCAACAGAAGTAGTTTAGCTGTTGGGGGTGTTACAGTCTCACACACATTCAGATTCGATATTCTGCCAAGTTCACTGTCATGTTGCCTTTTTCTTAATAGACAGGGCGGCAGGGGGAGGATTAAGCATTTTATCAAAAAGACTGATAACAAGGTCTTTTTGGTTGACTTCCAAATGTCCTTTTTAGGGGATCACGTGCTTCTTTCCCCACTCCATAATTTCTTTCTGAAAAAAGGGATATTTAATACACCTTGGGAGACATGAGCATGTGTGAAAGTCTTGTCAACTGCTAACAAAGTGTCTTGATGCAGACATTAATTTGTACAGTGTACTTGCTTTTTTGGGAAGATCAGAGTTTCACACATGTCTTGCTTATTTTTCTTTGACCTTTGAGGGCTAATTCAACATGTATATTTGATTAATTTCATCATCCTAGCCAGTCTTCACGAAGTGCTCTGTCTGAGCATCTGTAATTAGCCATCTTTTCATTGCTCTATTCCTATAGTCTGTCCATAATGAGATACATAACGCTTTGCTAATGTGCTAGAAATTTTATGGGGTTTTTAACTGTCAATTTGATTTGCTGTTACTGTATGTACTTTTTGTAAATTGATCCATTCTCTGTCTCTCAACACCCAAGAAATTAAACCTTTCAAAGAAGCATCCTTCTCATCCACATCTAGCTAATATATAAGATTTATATATAGCACCACCATAGAATACATATGCACAAACACACACATAGCATATGTCTAATAAACAATTTCCTCTCAGTATGCTTCCCTGATGCCATATTTGGGTGTTAAGTTCAAGTAAAATTCCATAGGCCAAACATTATTCTCCAATTCAGATTTGCATACTTAAAATCAATGGAGTGGGCAGTCAACACCCAGTCTCCCACCTTGTCCACACAAAACGTGTTCTGTTTCTGGGATGTACGTCTCAGTTCTGCAGTCAGTTGCTCATATACAAACCAACAGACAACGAGTGTGAATTTGGCTGTAGTGGCTAATGCAGATTTCTCTCACGTAAGCTGAAAAAGCAAAGATCTCCAGTTTGGCAGGAGAAAGAACTCCGGTCTGATCTGCTCAGCAGACATGATGCAGTGGGACCATGTGTCCTGGTCCAGATCTCCACTGCACATTGAGCCTGGGATAAAAACCATGGCGGAGAATTGTGGACAGTAGTGACATATTTTCTACAGCCTGATCATGAGAAGGGACATTAGTCTTCTTTCTCACAGCTTAACAAGAATCTTTCCTGAACACGACTTCCTTAAGCCTTTCAGAAGAAAATGACATGGATATCGGCATTACTGCAGCTACATCATGATTAAGGAAACTCCACAACAATCCTTAAACTCATAGTATTAGGATCAAATGACAATCCCCTCACCAGCGTAATAAGCACTTATGCAAATAAAAGGCCAATTTATTTTTTTCAAACCTTCTCTAGCAAAAGCCCATTCTTTCCACAGACCTACCTCCTCACAAAAGCTACAGAGATGCAACAATCTTTAGCAACATGACTTGCCCAAGACTCTATAGAGAGTGTAGGGCAACACTAGGAACAAGAAATGGGGCCTCCTGATTCACAGGCTCATGATCCAGTCCATAGATCACGTAAGTAAATATATTTTGCATGTGCTTGGAAAGAAATATTAGTTCATTCAGAAAGTTATTGTGACTTTCTGAAAAATGTCATAATTTGTGGCAAGGCCAGTAAACGGACTTAATGAAGGAGACTGTAAATAAATCTCTATTCCTCTGAAATAATGACTAAACAATCAGAAGATTGATTTTACAGTTTAACGTTGAAGCAAAATGACTCATGCTCAAAAAATAAGTTCTTTGTCTTATTCTTAATCAGCTCTAAGCAAGATGAACCACACCGTACAAGCTTTCTTGCATCAAACTCTTCTGCATTTACATCACAAATGCTGTAGCCTTCTTCAGGATTAAAACAGGTATTTTATCATGATTGAAGATTGCGTATCTACAGCACTGACTATATCTGTGGTCTCCAAGGAGTGAAAGCTTTGCTTCAGCTTAGACACCTGTAAGACAGTCATAATGATACTGATTTATTCATATCTCTCAAAGGGCTAGGATTAGCTGCCCAGGGATATTAAATGCGAAACTGTTTCCCTACAAACAATCCGGCAGTAAGTTTGCAAATACTTGTTTTGCTTTAGAGAATTCCATGTTTAACTACCTTTCATTTTGATAGGAAAACTACTTTTCAGAATTGAGTGAAATTTCCTCTCTTATCTCTTTCTGCTTCTAATGTAATAAACTTTTACAAGAAAGAGTTAATTTAAATGACAATTCTAGAGGAGAAGTATGGACTAATGGTTCATACATTCCCTCTGCTGGCAGTGAGAATTCACATATAGATTATACATACATGTAACCATGTGTCAAGTTATAGGATCTTGTGAAGGGGCTTGGCTGTTCTGCTAATTCATCAAGATAGATAACTTGTTGATACTGCTCAGAAACTAGGTAACGCAGAGAGGTTCTTTCAGGCAAGAAAGAAACTGGGAGGAGGTAGAAAAAGAGAGACTGTGGATCCTGAAGGAAAAGGGGTTAGTCACCACAAATCATAAAGACACTGAGAAACCAGGGTAACTACTTGCCCACTATACAAATTTATTACTTGCAAAAATAGGCCAAACCTCAGAGCCTGGAGATAGGAATTTAGGCAATGCCCATTTTTTCTGTTCTGTTTTAAAATATTCTATCTAATCTGTTTTTACTTTTTACATATGGCATGTGTCTGTCTGTGGTTTCTCCTTGTGCTTCTCTGTCTTTCTAGTCTGTTAACCTGTTCTTTATGCTCTCCAGTATCTGCTGTAGTTTTTACTCAGTTCCTTTTCTTGCATTCTTCTCTGTCACCCTGCACCTAAACTCCTTTTCCCATACAGTTTCCAAAATGCAATGCAAATCTTCATCCTCAGATTGTGTTTGACGGAGGACAAAATAAGTTGCTCATCTCTGTCACTGCTTTGAGATCCTTGAGACAGCTGAAGGCAGCGTTTCAGAAAATAGCATAGCTTCAGTTCAATCATAGCACCCTTTTGGCTAGTCTACATAAATATCTCCAGCTCTAAGTAGAGATTATGCTTCACTTTCAGGTCTGAATATCCCCCTCATATTGTTTGTCACTCCGAGAGAGCATTAGTGCTTGTTTACATCTGTGCAATAGGAGAATCAGTGCCCCTCTCTGACATCTGGAACATCTGCTCCCACTATGCGGTGCTCTCACTTTTCTGGTGTATCTGGCTGCTGTCTGCGGAGGAGGAACCTACGCTAGCTCCCATCTCTACCAGACTCTTTAGCTAAGCTTAAGACTTGAATGTTTTCCTTCCCTGATCTGATCCCACTCCTTTGCCAAAATGCTATGTCTTTTGGATTTAAGCACGTTGGCTGTGTTACGGTTCCTGTCTGGTTTGTGTGTGACAGAAAATCTGCTTTCGTGATTTGCTCAGTTCTCCCTTTGTTTTCCTCTGGGCTGTAAACAAGCAGTGCTAACGGTACATCTTTCTGACCTGTTTCTCCCTGTCCCATGCCAGGGACATGAGCAAAAGGGTGGGAGGAAGTAGAGAGAATCCATCCACAAGGTAAGACAGGACAAGTGAGAAACCCGATAAAGAGGATGGCACATTTTTGTGCAGCTGGCGTCTTCAGGAACTAGATAAGGACAAATGTTTTCTTTTGTCAATCCCTGCAAATGTGATTTCACTGTCAGAAGCGAGCTGTTCTCTTGGCACATTAAGAACTGAAAAACAGGAGAAACACCAGCAGAGGGTAAAGCATCCAGTAAAGGGGGGAGGAGAACTTTCGCTCAGCTGTTTACTTCATGACATGTTATTGCCATCTCACAAGTGAAAGCCATTCATGATCTGCACGGGAGAAACTTACTCAGAAGTTTTTTTAAGTAGTACTGCAGGGTCTCCAACTCAGTTGTGACTGGGCATGAGGTGTGACTCCACAGAGGCTAAGTTTTCTGCTACCAATCCACCAGAAACTAACAGGCAACTGCACAGGTGGGGGCGGAAAACAAATGCATTTGTGTAGCTATACGCTGAATGGCAATGACTGGCAGAGACATACTTTACAAACTGAGGCACCTATGATCTTGAATTACGTGGTCTGGGAACACGCAGTTCTTGTTGGGGTCTTGATGGTATTACACCTATTGAAGGTGGGGATAGGTAAAGAGCTCTTCTGACACTAGAGCATACATCTCCTAAAAGGACTTTTCAAACCTATTCTTCAAGGTTGGTTTGAATACCTCTCCTTGTTGCATTAAATCAGCACTGGGCACTGAGCTCTCCTTGAGTGCCTCCCTTCCCTTAAAACAAAATTCTACATTGATTGAACACATTGCCTACCTGTTTAGGAAAAAAAAAAAAAAAAAAGGGAAAACAAGAAGGGAAAGCCAAGGTCCCTTTGGCAAATTTTGGGAATGTTCTGTTTAGCACCAAAGAATATAATCAGTCAGACCTGACCGTTAGAAACAACAGTGACCAGGTCATTGTCCAAGAGGAAAAGATATCTTCTTAGCTGGAGGTCAACAAACATTTTTACTTGCATACACAAAATAAACAAGTATTAAGCCAGTATTAAGCACTAGAGGCCCAAGTGTTTTGCACAGTGGCTCTAATTTTCTGTTTGTTCTGATAGCCGAGGGGTGATGAGCTGAAAAATCAATGTGTATTTTGTCCGTTGTCACTGTATGCCATAACACAGGTGTTATGCAAGATGAGTTTCGGACACAAATTCTATCAACTTTCCCTGTTGAATCTTAAGGCACTTAGCTAACACTTGGGGAGTTAGCATTGAAGTTAGAGCAACTGTAGAAGTTGAGTAATAAAAGAGAGGCTCCTCCAGTAAACCCTTTCAATCTCCAGATTCTGCTAACTGATCCATGACAAGCTAAAAAGGCTTTAGAGTTATTATCATTCTCCTTCATTCATAAAAACACTGCTGAAGGTGGTGTATATTACCCTAAAATGCATGAGATTTTTTAAAGTATGCCCACACTTACAACAAAGCTTCCAACTATGAAATATATTGGTCCTTTCCTCCCTGTGGCATATCAATTTCTCAGGTCTATCAACTGCTCAGCAGTTCCGTAAGGCAAATAAATGTCTGCTGCTGGGGACTTAGGTCCGCTGATCTTTTTCATTTGTGAGCTAAGACAGATTTGAGGCCTGAGTTTAGCTTGATTTCCCTGATGGATGATGCAACATCCATGACCCAAAACAAGTTTAAGAAAATTTTATATTGGGCTCAGCAAATCAGTATTTCCCATATTGAAACATCAGCATTTCAAGCTGTGCAGCAAAATGAAGGTTGTACATGGAAAAAAAAGAACAAAACTGCCTTCTAATACCTGTAAAATGAGGAGAAAAGCTGGTATATCTGTAGCTGTTTTGCTCATTTCTTGACTGACTGCTATTTGCTATTAAAAAGCAGGGCACGGAGGATTAGCCAGAGCAATTTGTTGATCATGCAGGCATTCTACATTCAGTGCTGTTCTCCATTAATGGACTAGCAGAACATGAATAACAGAGCCACACGCTACTGACTGCTGTATACAAAGCAAGACTGGCTTTCACACTTATGCAAGAGTAATGACCAGAAATGGGAGGAAATGATCAACTATTATTCAGACTTCTGCTAAAAGGACGCCAAGATATGAATCTCTTATTACACAAGCTAAACTAAGCAATGTTTAGACAGACAGTAAGAGATTGTGCTCCAGGACACATACTAGCTGTTGATGAGATTCAGAAGAAAAGTTCTACAGAGGGGCTCATCCTTAATTGACTGTGAAACGTTTCTTGCACCTTTCACACAAGCATCTACCTCTGTGCACCCTAAGAGGACCTTAACTCTCTCTCACTATAGCAAATATAAGCTAACAATAAATTATTTTTCTAATTCCAATTGATTCAGTGAGACTGTAGCCTGAAAATATCAAAAGCACCTTTGTGTGCTTTCTTGCCAATACATGAATCTGATGGGTCAGTACCCAACTGTCTGGGCCCTGCATTTTTTTTTTTTTCTGACAGCTGAATCGTTTGTCGTGACATCTGGCAAATCCTACAACGGACCACATCGAAGTGCTTGGAGATACGTGCCGGCCCACAAAAACACCAGCCTCACGTGACATTTGTTTGCAGTTGCTAAGTCAGTTCTAAAATGCCCCGCCAAGTTTTGCAATTAAGGTCTAGAAAAACAAGATGCCCTTGCTGAAGACGTAACCCACTCACAACATGAAGGACAGGAGCGATAAGGGATGTTGAGTTAATGTCCCCATAACAGACTTTTAAGCAGATATGCCTACCTAACATGGCAAACCTATTTATATTCTGAAAATAAACAATGACACTTGTCTACACAAATTGTATGCGCTCTCCAGATAAGCAAAAGGTAATTTTTTTTGTCAGGCCTACAGAAGTTGACAGTGGAAAACCTGTTCCCTCCTCCTACTCCCATCTTGTGTCCCCCTTCCTCATGTTCTCTCCAGCACAAGCTTTCTTAGAATCAGTTCTCTCTTACACGGCATAGGAAAAAGTGAAAATCTGCCTCTGAATAACCTCCATCTCTCTTTCTTATGCCTTTTCTTCACTTCAAATTTTTGTCCCTTTCCCCTTGGTGCCCCTTCACCTCCTTCAGCTCTTACTGGTTTCACTCTTTCTTACCCCACCTCTAATCACTTCCCACCCTCTACATTGCTCAGACATTATTTTCCATCTCCCAGATTCCCAAGAACCTGAATCTAACTCTTCTTCACTCTCCCGTGAACCTCCTTCCATTTCTCGATGCTGTGTTTCCTTCTTGGAGATTTTCTGCATTTTTTTTCCTGTTCTCCAGTTCCTGTGCTGCACACCCATCACCGCGTTCAATTCCAGAGTTGGGAAAAACCCAAGAGGAGGAGAAGGGTGGATAACAGCACGAGGAGGAGAGTCTGATTGCAGACCTATCTTCAATGCACACAATAAACACCTAAGGAATCGGTCACTGACAGGCCAGGGATGGAGTTATTTCCCAAGGCAGACAAACGGCTTGAGAGTGCTTAAACCTCAGGTAGGTTTACTTCCCAGTTGTATCAAGCTGGTACCAGCCTGAAAGCTCATTTAACCAATGAAAGCTATCTCATCTAATAAGCACAAGACGCTTTGTTTTAGACAGGGACACCTTTGCAAAACCAAAGCAGCACTTTCCATTAAAATATCCCAAAGCCTCCATAAAGAAACATGGACTTTGCAGGACCAAAAAAGTCACCTGAATGTTGTCTAGGAGAGAACATGGCACAAGGGAGAAATGGTTATCGCAGATATCTGCAGGAAACAGGCATCACACCTGCAGCTACTCGACAGAAGCTCAGTATTAGATATATGCTCCTATCTCCATTTCATACTAGCTGCTTTGGAGATCAGATGGGTTTTTAAAGATTCAGCCTTAATGTCACTAGTAGTTTAAGACCATGAAATGGAGAAGCCAAATCAGGACTGTAGCCAAAGGCTTTATTTTTTTCTCTCTTTACTATCAGATTTTTTAAATTCCCACTGGATATTCGGTTTAAGCTCTTATGCAAACCAAAGAATGAACCAATCATTTGTCTTATCTTTATATTTCCCCTTAGCACAAGGACACAGTTTTATCTATCCTGAGCACAGAAAACACTGCAGAAAATGCAAATTCTACATTGCAAGTAAATGTCACATACACAGAACTGAATGACTTTTGTCATTCATCCAGATGACACAGAGACATATTCCAATGCCTTTACTCTGATTCAGTGACACCTTATTTCACAAGAACTCCCATTGGCTTTAATCAGATTATTCAGCTAGGTCCTGATTCCAAATACACTGAAATCCCAGCAGATGGTTCCATTGACTTCAGACTTTGAATCAGCTCATGATAAAATAGTGTCCAGTCTGAGCAGGAGCAACAGAATTTGGCCTGTAATGAGAGAGTTATGGTAAGCTAGCCCCCTTACTAGCTTCACATTGTTGGTGGCACTTGGCTGATGCACAGGTTGTACCTATACATCAGCCTCAGATGTTTAGGGTGAAGCCAATCATTAAATTAAGGACAGGAAGGGATCTTTCCTGCCTGGGTCATATGGGCAAGGAACCAACGGGGAGTGGAGAAGTTATTGGCTTTCCTCTGTATTATGAGATACTCTCCACTTTTAGGGAGCACACCTGATGCCATTGCAGGGATCTATGAGATTGATGACACCCACTGATTTTCTTCTTTCCTTCCAGTGGCAAGTGGCAGTTTTGAGGTCCATTTTTTACTTTTGGTCTCTAGTGAGTCCTGTGGCTACTAGGATGCATTTTGGAGGTGTCACAGCTTGGGCTGGGTTGGCCAATGACAAGATAACAGATGAGAGATAGAAGAGATTTATAAGTTTAGAAAAAACTAAACTACTTAGGATATAATGAAACAGATACAATATAAGTATATACAAAACCGGATCAAGTTCCCAGGGAGATGTCACTGGCAGGCACCGGGGAAAGTTCCAGATTGGACTCAGTGACAAACGGGAACTGGAACACACTGACCAGTACCAAAAGGCAGATGAGTTGAGAGGGTCCTCCTCAGACAGCAGTCATTGAAAAAAGAGAGCCATTGGAGATGAGCCCATCTGACCCCTTTGGTCCCTCAGCTGTTATACTGAGCATGGCGAATGGGATGGAACCCCCAATTGGTCAGTTTGGGTGACCTGCCCTGCCGACTTCTCCCCACAGGTGTGACCCCTCCATGGGGTAAACAGCCCAGTCAGTGACCCTGGCTGCCACAGCAACAAGTGTGAGCAAGAGCCTCTCGCTGAACAGAAAGCTGGCTCTGCTTCACCCCAAACCAGGGCAATAGGTCACCAGGTACTGTCACATGTAGAGTGAACGCTCCTGACTATTTCTGAACTGGAAAAGCAAGGAATTAGACCTGGGTGCAACCAGTCTTTCTTGGTCCTGTTATACCTACGTCCCCTCTTTGCAGGGCGGAGTAGTTTGAGATGCCGCAGTTTTAAGTAGTTTTGAAGCCTGTGTTTTGCTGGGTTTTATCGGAAGAGCTTCTTTCCCATTGTTTTTAGTCTAACTGACAAAATGAAGTCATGGTTAAAAAATAAATCAGCTCCAGCCGTCGGGAGCACTGTTATGCACACTCACATCTTGACAGTTTTTCACAGCTTTCCAGTGTAGGAGGAGAGTGCTTGCCACTAGAGCTGTAAATATAGCTTTTAGAGAAGGTTCCTGCTACTTTTTGGCCTACATGCACTTGAGAAATAAAATAGAGTATGCACGTATTGAATTTATGAACAAGACATTGTACAACTATGAAACAATAAGGAAATTAAAGCTCAGAAATCACAGAAAATTAGAACTCAATCTAAGAAAAAAAAAAAGGGTAGAAGAGGCAGAGATATTCAATATAGAGAGCTGTTTAAAGCAAGGATAATGGCTTTGCAAGGAGGTTTTAATTCAAAAGGATAATGAAAAAGAAAACAAAGAGATAATAATCATCCATTCATCTTAGCACAAATAGTTGTTTTGTACTGCGTGTGAAGATTTCAGCTGTGACATCATTTGCCAAACATATAATATTCCTAGTATTAATATGCATTTGCTTGCAATGAGGAATAAGACCTGAAATATGTTAGAATATAGCTTTTAAAAAAAACCCAGACAACTTCCACTTGAGTCTGCCAGACCAACAACAAAATTCCAATGAGCTAGTTATGAAACAGACAGCAAGAGGTCACAGAAATATCAAATGCAGCATCTTTTACATGAGCTGTTCTAGGCACCCAGCACCGGTGCAAGCTGCCAGTCCAAGCCTGGGCAGAGGGGATATTGCAAATCACACCACATCTATCTATCACTTAGCATGCACCAGTGTTGTTTTGAAAGAGAACAATCTCGGTGCCCATCAAATCCTTAACAAATTTGTTAGCAACACCAGTAAGACAGATGAATGAAGGCACCTTTCACAATGCTGGTTTCGGGTAAAGGAAGAGTTTGAAAATTCAATGAAGTTAATGATGCATCCTTCAATGCCCATTAAACAGCTGTCTTTGCTGAGGTTGGCAATATTCTAATCAATACCTCGGAGGCCAAATGCCTTGTAGCAGACCAGTTGTACCCAACCCAATTCTGCCAAAGTAAGTACTCACATTTCGCATTACATACGTGTTACTTCCCAAGAAGACTTGTATGTGTGACCTAATGTTATTCATGTTAATGTTTCAGAGAAAAAAAACTACTACTGATGTCTGAGGCCCAAGTTCAACAAATCCTCAGTTCTGCAGATAAAATGCAGCTCTTCTTTTGTGCCAGGCAAGTTCCTGACTGTAGGTTCTGCTACTCATCTTCATTTAAAACTTGATACACAAGCAGTCTTAAAAAAAAATAAATGTTAAAGACATCATGACAGTGTCATTCTCTTCAATCATTCTATTTCGTCTTGAGAACAAAATGACACTGAGAATAACAAGAGCTGTGTGGGTTGTGATAGTAGTGAAAAAACTTTCTCCTTGATTCTACCCCAAAAGGTATCAAAGGAAATTGTCTACTGCATATTGCGGCATAATCTGCTTTTACTTTTACAGTAATGCTGAAGTATTCTGCAGTGGAAATGCTAAGCATGGCAGTGTTGCTATTACAGGGTCTCGTGCCGTGGATGCTTGCTGTTTATTTCTTAGGGTTCTTGAAACATCTAATAAAAATATATGGATGGCTCTTTAGGGTCACCCCAAAGGTTCACCTGATCTGTGCTGTGCCCTCAAATGGTTGCCTGAATAAGATGATTAGGGCAATAGAGCTGTTAAACACAGCAAGCAGCAGGGTGATCCTTCCCCTGGCATATCCTCCCACCTCCCAGTTTTTCCAAGTGAAGATAGATTTTCAATGGGTGTTTAAAACAGCCAGATTTCACAGTTGTGAAATCCCACGTGTGCTGTTTTGACAACCCAGTTTGCAACCTCCAGTCTAACCCCAGCGTGGGTAAGAAATATGACACAGTGATTTAACACTGCACATTTTCTTAGTGAATCAGCACACTTATCTAGGACAAGAATTTTTGATCCTCAAAGGTATAATACTATAAGCAGGATACTTAGCACCCACATGTATTTCATTTTCCATTCTTGACTCACATATCTTCTGCTCTTTGCGTAAGACAGCATCTTTTTACACTTACCTATATTAACTCTAATTTGAAAGGGGGGATTTATAGTTCTATTTGTTTTTACCACTGAGGGAAGAAAATAAGACCCAGGTAAGCCTTCCTCATTGCTTTCAGTAGGATTGCTCTCACAGAGCTCTCACAATCTCTACGTGGGTCTGCTACTTACTGAGTAAGAAACAGAACATTGTCCAGATGACAGGGACCTCGAAGGCAGTGTTGGCCACTGGGAAGTAGATTAAATCAGAGTTCAGGATACCTGTGCCTTCATCCTGGCTCTGCTGTTTGCCTGCTGGGTGACCAAGGTTGAATCATTTTGCCGTGTCTCAATGACCCTATCTATAACACAGGAAAAGGGGACACAGATTCTTCTTGCAAAGACTTTTCTGCTTTATGCATTCACTAGCAAAGGGTATTGCTGTAATACTCTCCTACTTTTAATTCCAAGGCTTGTCAAGACCCCTAAGATACACAGTAGTACCAGATGAGAAATGTAAAACCACAGAATGATACAGACCATCTGCCAAGTAGTCATCATCTGGATTCTGACGTTACATAGGTGCCAATCAAAATGAATAGCGGTGCACATGGTGAAAAATTAATACAATGAGAAGAAACATGGAAAGGCAGAGTAAGGAGATGAACTTCCCATGCTCAGCATAACTGCATAGTGTTTTGATGGAGCTATAAAGATCTGGAGGTCTGTTAATGAATGTATCGTATTTGCATGCTCACTTATTTTATGGGGGTTTAGTTGCAGTATTTTTTTATTGATTCAAATATATAAACTGAAAAATTAATCTGGAAAAAATTTAATCCTTTAAACAAATCACCAGAATAATTTTATGTCATTCAAAGTTCCTCCCTCCAATTCCAAGACTTCAAAAGATTATTTCTTGCCTTTGGTTACAGAGCATTAATAGATGTCCAGTTATCGCAAGCAGGGGTGAAAAAGGCAACACATGCACAAAAGATGGTGAGAGATCAAATGTTTACACAAATTGTGCTGGATCAGCAAATTATTATGACATTGTGTGAGAATTTGGGATGTCGATGAGAACTGGAATAAACCCTGACCTTACATATTTAACCAGTCTGAAGAAAAGGAAGGATTTTGAAAAATAGACTGGGAGATGCTCACATCTCCTATAGTTTCACAATATGTGATTGAACCTACCATAACAGCCAAAATACCGTGGCTTCACTAATTAGCTGTCCTTCAGGAGCACGCTGTTTAACACCAGCCTTAGAAGTCTCTCCCAGCCTCACAGCAAAGACATTTCAGCAAAAGCTGTAGTGAGATTTGCTATTAAATTTGCCTTTCTTAATTCATCTCGTTAAAAGTATAAATGGAAGAGATAACTAGTTCACCGTCTACTCTTTCCTGTCTTATTTGCCCCCCTCCTGGCCCATGCATTCTCTGGGGAACCATGCTGACTTAATTTAATTGTACATAGGAGGGATAAAAAACTCAGGTTTCAGTGAGACCTCAGGTGGTGACAAGTAACTGCAGCAGCCAATGCTAAGCCTGGAGCCGAGACATTGGGAAGACCTACGGAGTCCGTCTGTCTCGACGGAGCTCAGCAAAGCCTGCTCAGCTTACTCTCTTCTAGTGCAAGGGACAGCATTTTGGCCAGGAAAACATCAGGTTCTCACATGGAGACAGCAGCAAATAAACATGAAAAACATCATGTAAGACCTGCAGAATAGCTGCCAGGAAAGAAAGGGAGGTAAAAAAGAAAAAATAATTAAAATCCTTCAGCTTCGGGAAGCTGCAAGTTTTCTTGTGCTCTGAAAGGGCGATGCAGCCCCACAGACTGTTTGTTTTCCAGCTGAAAACAAACTCAGCTGCCCTGAAAATGCGAGCAAGCTGAGCAATGTCCAGAGTCTGGCACCATGAAATATGTTTCTCGCTCATCTTCTCTAGCATAGGAGCTGACAGCTGCTGTGGACTGGGGCACAGCATGGCTCGACAAAGAACCGTGCTAGTTATAGTGCAACAAGGCAGGTAACACAATAAAATTTTATACTTTTAAAGCCAGCAAAATTACTGCCAGCCCTTTAAGCAGAATGCAGAAACTTTTGCTTATAGGGATGTTTAGAGCTGCGGTTTTTGGAAATATCTCTGCTTTGACTCATGTTGTATAACACCAGATTTGCTTTTATGCTATTCTCAATATCCCCCTCAAGTCCAAAAACTTGCACAGATTATCTCTTGCCTTTGGATGTGGAGTATGATTGTTTGTCCAATTAACACAGGTAGTGGAAAAGAAAAGACCTAAATCCACAAAGCAGAATAATTACTAGAAAAAGATATCTAAGGATCCCAAAAGGCTTTGGGGAGAGTTGTGGGAAGCAGAAAACTTGAACACCATGCATGATGGTATGAACAGCCTGTGGGAAATAATCCCTTCAGTAAATCAGCATTGCCAGTTTTCTCTCATTATACAGTATTTGGCATGACTTCCTACTCTGAGTGCCTCTGAAACAGAAAACCCCAGATATGAACAGGAATTAGCTGAAATACACTACCAGAAAGCCGACATATTTTAGACTGTGTCGAGCTCTGGAGAGCTGTAGCTGTTATTATACTCACAGAGCGAGGCTCCATGCTGTGGGGAGAAGGGAAAAGGAGAAAGATGGTGAGTAAGGAAGAGGTGGACAGCAATGCCACAGCATTTAAGCAGAAGTACCTGGCAGTATTTCTCCTCCACAGAGCCTCACTGTGGTCTGCATGGGTGGCAGCTCTTGGTAAGCATCCTCCCAGTGATCTCTCATCCTGGCGGGCAATCTGAGGAGGAGGAGTATGTAATCTCTGGGGAGATCCCAGAGCAGCAAAGCTCCATTTTGTCCCCTGCAGACAGGGTCTGCAAGCTAAAGTGCCAGTGCTGGTAATGCTAAGTGCTGGCAAAGCTTCTAGTTCAAGCAAAGAAGTAAAAAGTGGCTTGGAAAAATCATCCCACTTAAAGAGCTGCAGTTTCAGCCAGCTACTTGGTGAAAGTCAGCACACTGTTTGTCTTAACAGCTAGAGACTTAAAACCAAGTCCCTCTCCTGAGCAGTGTTTCACTATTCTCTCCTTTTTAGCCTTCTCTCTTGTGAAAGGATGACACCAGCCAGCCCAACTGCCACAAGCAGGCAGCCCATCCTCTTTCCTGTCCCCCTCCTGACACCCTCCAGCAGCCCTCTGGGAGCCTTTGGTCCCCGCTGCCTCCAGCGATGCTCAGTCTCCTGGCTGCCTCCAGCACCCCCAAGCCCGTGCTGCAGCAAGCCCGCACGCTTCATGACACAGGAGCAACCGGGACACAAATTAAACATAGGCAAGGAGCCATGGAAGATTTCACAAGAAAGACCAGAAAAATAAAAAAAGAGGGGCAGCTTTCGGAAGGACTTCGTTTTAATGTCAAAATGCAGATGTGGAGCCTGTTTCGGCAGCTGAGTGTAGGAAAGTGAGGCGTTCTCAGAAGTTACCCTGCAAACTCAGGCTCTGCACCAAACTTTACCATGTTTCTTCCAGGTCCGTTGAAGAAATGTGTTTGTCCTATCTCTTTGCCTGCCAGCCACATCACTAACTGGCAATAAGATATGGCATTGCAATAGCCATTAACACATTACCTTATAGAATGCCTACTAATGCTTACTTTATTTTCTAGCAGCAATTGGTGCATTACACTTGGGATTCAAAAGGTGGAGACAACTGTCCAAATTCAAGAAAACAACACTCAAACTGATTCCATTAAAACCCTGTACCTTTCAATATATAAAGGAATATTTAGCCAAAGCAGGAAGAAGTGAGAAAATGTCACCTCCTTATCTCTAATAGTACCATAATCTTCCCTGGCTCCAGTCACTCCATCCGTATGGATGAAATATTTCAGATAAAGCTACATCCCATGAACATGGCAGAGGCAAAGCTCCCCTTCTGATGATGGGGAGTGAGTGCATAAACCAACCATTATCATATCAGCACTACTATCATGACTGGCATATCTCAACGTACCTATCTGATGCAACTACTTCAAACATAATAAGCCACTATTACTTTTCACTGCACAGTCTTTACAGCTGAAAAGGTTGTTGTTGTTACAGTCTAGATGCTACTTCACTTACCCCATCCTATGAGAGATGCTGCATGCAAAAGTGGAGATTATTACTGAGATAACCCCTCTGTCAGTCCTTGTAGGTTGCTCTTCTGATCTAGTCCAAAAATAAGATTACCTAGAGGCGTTAATGAACTATACTTAATTGATGTCTGGTATTAACTGCACCCTCATAAGAGAGATAATATCTTTTCCCCGGACACGTATCATTCATATCCTTACATAAATCTACTGTTTGTTGAGTGGGCCCATTTATATCATCTTACAAAATGTCAGACAGATCAGTTCTTGCTCCAGTTTCTAATTTCCTGATATAATGGATATGTACATCCACTGTTGCCAGGCAGCAGATCTCAGGCTCTAGCCTCCACGGCATCATTCTTCCTGATTTCCACATTAATTATTGACAGATTAAAATATATTAATTAGGAACGGCCAAGAACAGCATAGCTCATTGCTAAACACTGGGATTACCTGGCATAGCAAAAGAAGGCAAACAATCTTTAGGGTGAAATCTGAAAAATTGATTGAAGCCGAAATGTACAGAGGAACTTCTCAGAGGAAGGAGCATCCTTTTCCCTGCTGTGAGCAAATTTGAAAGCAGGCTTAATTCCAGCAACAGCCATGTTCTTTCTCCTTTCCATCTGTATTACTAGCACAGGCTCCAGGCATACACTGTGTAAAAACAGCCACAACCAGGGCAAATGACAGCGTGAACCCCTATGTCTGGACAACCCCGAAGAATGGCCCACTCAGCTGAGGAAGGGCAAAAGTCAGCACGTTCAGGTTCAGTTGCAGAAATCCCTTTAAAGCATCACCCAAACCTGGGCCAAAATCTTTCCAAAATTCAAGACAGACACGACCCCTCTGAGTTCAGTGTTTCTGAAGAGGATATGAACTCTTGGGCTTTGTTCATGCTGAGGGTCACATGGTGTTTCTGCTTGCCTTAGTGCATGTCTGTTATCTCTTTATGCAAGAAAGACCTCCCTGTCCGCAGGAATTGGTATTCCTGAGGAAGGCTTTGCAACACTGAAGCGCGTGAGAGGAAAAGGAAAACAACCTGCCACGGTTGGTGGCGGCACATGAAAGGACCGCAGTCTTTACAGCTAAGTAAATTGCAGAGCAGCCCTTGGGGCTGATGATGGGATTCCTCCCGGGGAACACAATCTCAGGTGTTTGTAGAAGAAAGTGCCTGGTCAAGCACACACAGTGCTGGTAGCTACACAACCTGTACCTTTGGAAAAAGAGCATTAAAGCTAAGGAGTGTCGGGTCCAGCATCTACTACTGATAAACACTTTAAAGGTAACCAGTTGTGAAAACTTTACTCCATCAGAATGCAAAAAAAGTTTATTATTTCTCACGCTATTTGCTGAATACAAAGTGGAGGGAGGGAAAAGTTCTCACAGTATCAATACTAAAGAAAATGACTCATAAATATACAAAGAGCAAGAGCAGTGCACTTCTCTGCTGATACTGTTTCAAAGAGCTGCCATCCATCTGTATGAACACTCATTTGCACGCAGATGTAGATCAAAGGACTCTAGCAACAGTTGGCAATTTTTGCAATGTCTGCCTACCCCAAAACCTTCTCCTGACATGGTGTCATAACTCATTGCCAGAAAAATTGCTTAGATATATATTTCCAACAGGTAGGATCAAAGGGAACCACGTTAGAAAAACCAAGATTTCTCCATCTACCCATTCACACAAACTGCTTCTATACCCTCAAGAAACAGAAAGCCAAATATGCCAGATAAGCTCAACTTGCCACATGGACCAGCTGACAACCTGTTGCTGGATGAAATCAGAGAAAAAGCTCCCTCTGATTCTACACAAATGAAACGATGGGGATTGTGTGTTCCCAGTAAGGGTGCATCTGCTGATTCTTGCTTTGCCCATCCTGTCTCTGTCTAGTTCTTAACTATTCCCAGATACGCAGAGCCAAGGATTATTGATTTCCAGGCTATATTGCAGGCTCTGAGTATTCCGTGAGGTCTCAATGGGTAACGAGAGGAATGACTTGTCACTGTTCAACCATTTGAAAAATTGTTAGTAGCCAGCCCAACCTTGCCTGGTATGTTCTGCCAATGTGATTTAATACTTAGTCACTGTGACGCCTGGAGTTAAACCTCTCCTCTACGGTACTTGAAGTCTTCAATTCCCATTCATATCAGCGAGAGTTTGAGGACACTGAGTACTCAAGAGAGGTTCCTGGTACCTTCCTGGAAGTGATTCCAAAGGAACACAGCCAGACATAAATGTGACGCTGGGGGATTGAATGCCTTTTCTGTCTTCCTCTTGAGAGAAAATATTCTTTTTCATCTATTGCCCCTTTCATTTCATTTCATTTCAAACCACACACAATTTTTCCAGATTAAAGTGTCTTCATCTGCAGCCAAACAAAAACAGTTTGATATTCAACGTTTTTTAGATTCATATCCTTGAAGTCTGTAGAGGCCCATTCAAAAGTGTGAGGTATCCTCATCATTAAACATGGCTCCACAGATGAGCATAGTTTGTAATAGGTCTTCTCAGGAAAATGGCTATCATACAAGCGTCATATTAGGGTAAAAAACAAATTAAAACCCTCTTAGTCAGAAGTTTATCTAGGCTTGAATTAACAGCCCGCGCATCCGACTTCCCGTTTGCTCTGTGCGCCCTTGCTGCAAACGTTCAACATCTCACGCTGCTTCTGTAATTGTGTCGAAAAAGGCCATCAGATTCAGAGCACTGTTTCCCATATTTCTGAATTACATTTATAGACTAAGGCACTCCAGGGTACAGCGTATGCTTATCTTTCTGCACTTTAAAACATGGCAGGGGTACTGCAGTCCTGGTCTAAAGATGCATTAGCAGAGTCATGTGGTGACAAATTGCATAACACCTGCTTTTACTAGGCTTAGCTCTAGTCTGCTATTAGTCCCTTGCTTTCATGAACAATGTATTTTACACACAGAAGAATAAAATAAAACTCGGTCAAGGTGGAGTTGTAAATAAATGCCAGTACATTAAGCTGAAAAATCTTTAGAGAATGTCACTTTTGACAACCAAGAAGGCCAAAAAGCTTGAAAGCACAAAATTTATACACACGGGACCGGTGATACCTCAAGCCATGGCCTCTGTCACTTCACGCACCACCACGGGGCAGAGGCTTGCGTCTGTCACAAGGATCAGGTTGCTCATCCGCAAAGTTCAAACCCCATCCATTTGGAGCCCAGTCCACGCAGCCAAACCAGACGGAAGGATAAATGGCATCCTGAGGGGCCCCACACCACTGCACTACTGCTCTAAAGGTGGCAGCAGCCATTTAACCCTGCCTGCACAGATATTTTGGCACACTGAATGCTGGCTGCTCTTGCTGGAGGGAAAAGGGTGCAAAGGCATCATCCTGGGGTGGTGGGATGTGGAGGGTGGAGCAGGGTCCTGCAGGAGCCGACCCACGGCATGGCCCCAGTTGCCCCCCAAGTCCCAGCACTGCGCTGCAAGAGAGGGAAGCTTCTTCTCAGCAACGTGGGGCCACAGAGGAGATTGGGATGGCCCCTGTCCAGCCATGACTGGTGAGAAACCAAAAAGGCCAGGGCCAACTCCAGCTTTGTGTGGCCACACTGATGGAAAACAGCATCAAAAAAGGGGTCTCTCACTGCCATGTCCTGCAGCAGGTTGAAGTAGAGCTGGGGCTGTCAGGAGAGAGGGAAATCCAGAATTGTAGTATATGGAGAAGTACTCCAACTGGGGACTGAAACTCAGGAGCAACTGCTTCTTCTATGCTCTCCAGCCCATGGTGAAGAAAGGCTCTCAAGGAGCCATCAGCCACTTTGTGCTCTTTCAGGCGTGCACAATAATTTAGGGTTCTCCAATACACTGCTCTGCATGGATCTATGTGAGACACTGGGCAGGGGCTTAGAGCTGAAAACAAGCTCTAAAATGGACCCAAAAGACCGAAATAAAAAATCAGGACTCGTAGAAGGAAAAAGAAGAGAGGCAGATCTGAATGAAAGGATTTAGGGAGCAGGGTTTGGGTTTTAAAAAAAAAAAAGTGAAATAAGAAGTGAAATAAAAATAAAAAACAAAAATACTGAAAAAAAGAAATTGCACAGGAAGACATAGAAAGGCAGGAAAGAGAGTGACAAGACACAAAATTTTAAGTTTGTGAATGGTCAGTGGGCCAGCATATGACACAAAAGACAAAGGGAAGGTCCCATGAGAAACACATCTATTACCAGACCGAAGAGTCACAGGGCTGATGGAAAACATACCAAATAAACCAATGATTTTATATGATTATTAGATCTGAAGGTCTAGAGAAATACAACAGAAATAAATTGGAAAAAAAGAGGAGCGCAAGGGATAAATATTTAAATAGCAAGAGGAAAGGTAATGCTGATAAGAAAAGCTGACTACACAATAGTCCATGCCGAAGCATGCATCTGTCCCCAGCAGCAGAAGGGCACATCTGCTGGTGCTCTGGGACTCCCTGAACCATCCTTGTGGTGTTGTTTGGAATTTATAACACCAAAAAAGACACCAAAATAAGCACATCTGGTTTTGTTCAGGACAGAACACAACCAATACTTTCACTGCACAAATGTGACGCACGTAGCTATACAGTTTCGCGCTTCTGAGTCACGGGAAATAAGGTTGCCATACAAGCTGGTGTGGTATACGTGCCAGTCCTAACAGGAGGTTGGGGCAGCCGAGGTAAGTAACATAGAGAAAGCAGGGCCACTACTGTTCTCTGAGACTTGTGCGCAACACAGATAGCCCAACGTTACTTAAAAATCTGCTCTCTTAAACCATCTGCAAATCTTAATTAACTACAAGATCCCTGCTGCATTGCTGAGCATTGCTGCTGTTTCCTTGACACGACTGGCGAGGCGGGGTCTCCTCCAGAGGTGGTGGCGGGTCCGGCAGATGAGGCACGGGACAATCTCAGGAAAGCAAAACTTGATTTCCAACTCATACACAGATTAATTTTACAGTGATACACACTCTTATCAAGCACTTCATCCTCCCTTTTCTCCAGCTATAAGACGCCGATAATTGTATTTACAAACCTCCTGTAATTACCAGAAGGGCTGGGTGACACGATTCAGGTCTGTAAAGCATCCTGTCATCTTCCAACAAAAGATGCCATAAACAGAGTTACAGGTCTGAAAACAGGTACGACAGGCGTCTACCTCCCCACTCTGCCCTGCCTAAGGAGCTCCCCTGCACAGAACATTCTGGGAGGTGTCCTGCTAGTTTGGGTAAGGCTATTATGAAAGGAGGGAGGAATAACTTTGCGTTCAAGGCAATATCTTGGAACCCAGAGAACTGTCTTTTAGCTCTGAGTCTGCTGCAGATTTCTTACGGGCTTTGACTTAGCCGTTTAATCTTTCTGCACTTCAGTTATCCCGTTAGGAGAATCAGGAGATAACCCTTTTAACTCACATGGGTGTTGTAGGTAGATTCAAGTTGCTGAAGAGCTCTGATACTAAGATGATTTAAGCTATAAAAGTACATAAGTGCATTACGAATTCTGTAGCTAGCTGATTTCTATTTCATAAGACTCACTAAAACTGGCATATGGAGTTCTTAATCCATAGATGAATTCATTTTAATCCCCAAATCTAGTCAATGGCACCGGTTCCTTCAAGATCAACACACACCCCCCAAAAATGTATCTATTCCAAGCCATCTGGATATTACTGGGTTAAGAGAAGCCAGAAAAGGGGGGAAATGAAATTTAAAAATTGAATAAATATAACTACTTAATTTTAAGCATTCATAATTCATCAATGTTTCATCTGGTGCATTTAAACTTTTCACAAGTAGATACTTGCATAAATTCCCACGTACAAAATGTCAGTCATGCTAATTTAATTTTGTAATTCAGAGGCCAGGGCATGGACACTGTACTTCAAAAGTTTCAAGCTGAACTATGAACAGAAGAAATCTCTTGAATAATCTAATCGTGGGGTTTTTTGCTGTAGCAGATCACAGTTTAACAAAAGCAGCAAGGATACTGGGGAATTCATACTCCAGAGCAAAGGGGATATAAATTACAATGACAAGAATACAACTAGTAAAAACACCGAAGTGAAGAAACCACATCACGTTAGATATGAAGTGTCCTGTTATAGATCAAACTTCAGCCTGAATACAGTGAACTTACTGAAATGAGTATATCAGTCTTGTAGTATGACTAATGCAATCATCTCGTTCATGTGACCTGACAAGAGCTTTCTGTATGTGAGATTTAAGGTGAGAATTTAATAACATCATTGAGCTAGAGCTAATGTCATCTGGCACTTTAAATCTCTCAGATGGAAAGTTATCAGCAGATAAAAAGCTTTTGTTGAGTTCAGTTAGTGATTCAGAGAGGTAAATTTGCTGAAATGGCACGACTGAAATGAAAGGTAGTGTTAACAGTCATTCTTTTGCAATAAAGAATGAATTTAGGAGCTCATGAAGGCTGCTGCGTAGAGCCCTAGATAACGCCAGGCATAGCCTGGGCAGATGCTACTTCAAACTTACTCTTTTACCTCCACATTTCACTTTAAACCTTATCAGGAGACAAAATAAAAATAATTTTAAAACTTGGCTATTTCACAACCTGGTGTCTTTCAACTACATAATCAGCTAATGGCCTTCTAGTTGTCTGTGGCACTTTGATGCAAGCAAACATTCATGTGGTAGCGATAGAAAACAATAAAGCACACTTCGTCTGAAAGCCTAAATAAGCCTTAAGCTTGGAAGAATGAGAGAACTGGGCTCTCACTTCCTAAAACATTATTTCTATTCTGAAGGGTCATGACTTCAAGTCTTCCTGCAACCTGGATTTGATGGCAAACCTTCATTAGACTATAAGAGGAAAGGAATTGTCTTTTTAAAGGGTATGAAAAGATACCACCATTAGCATTTTAAAAATTACTAAGGATTTCTTGAAATGACTGATTGAATTGTCTTGCCAGGAGATATTTAGGCCTGCGTATAGTGCCAAAAGCAGCAGCAAACAAAGAAAATAGAGCCTGTGGAAGAGGTAGCGACCAGGGGCATGTTTTGAATCACAACACAAAATAAACTCAGCGTTTTTCTTTGATAAGTGATTTTCTAGATGAAAGAAACAGAGGGCCTTCATCAAGCTTGACAAGAAAAAAGCATTTGATGAAATGTCACATGGGAAAGTATTTTTTAAGTGGGAGAAGACCAGGATTAGCGCTGGGAATGTAGCGGTCTGAGTTTAAAAAGGAAGTTCTTGGGCAAAAAAGAAATGACTGCAGCTGTAGCTTAAAAATCAGTGGGAACAAGTCACATCTCATATTTTCATATAACGACTTCAGTTAAAAGTAGGACTGAGCTATGACATTTGCTGAGGGATGTCATCGGTAAAGACGAGTATCAGGATATTGCGTGGGAAGAACCTGAGACGTTCAAGACCAGGAGCAGTGGAAATGGAATCTAATTGCATAGTACAAAAGTAGCATCACCTTACACTTAGAGACTAGGAACAAGAAGTTTTTCTCGAAGCTGAGAACTCATTAGTCAGTGATGACAGAAGGGGAAATGGCCTAGGGGTATTCATGGAGGACAGGATGACTGAGCCGTGATGGAACATGTAAATACAGTCCTCGGTTGTTATCAGGTAAAATGTTTCCGGTAGAAACAGGGAAATATCATTGCCATTGTACAGCTCATAGGTGCCATAGAGATGGCTTCTGCAATACACTTCTAGGCGGTCATATTTAAACAGAGAAAAAAAAAATTCAATCTAGAGCAAGCGATTAGGATAATCAAGGAAACTAACAGCTTCATCTTCCAAAAGGATGTAAACAGAAGTGAAACAAAGGCTTCAGCAGATATGAATGCTGTCCACAAGCACAGCAGAGAATGAACACCTACTAGGGAAAATGATCGCTTATGCTAAAACGACAGTGTGGGCACAAAAAAGCATCAGTTTGTCATGATCACTTATTAAGATGGATATCAGAAGAGGAGACAGGCAGAAGAGCCATCTTGTTACAGAGAAGTAGTAACGACAATCCAAAGAGGAACAACAACTCCTCCTAGTTTCAAGGTGCAGTGTGATCCCCTTCCTGAAATAAGTATATGACATAAGCACTTGCAAAATTGGACTTGCCTCAGCACAGGTGGTCTCTTCCAGTCCCATTTCTCTGTGCGTTGCTCTTTAAAAAAATACTTTTTTCCCTCCCCACACCACCTCCCTGATTTGCAGCCCCAACTCAAATACCGGTAGTTGGACTTAGCTGGTTTTCTGAAATCTATGGATCTTTAAGAGCTGAAAAGGATTTTGCTTTTCCTTTGCACATAGATTTTTCAGCCCTTCTCTCTGCACCAACTGAATTATAAATACTGATATAACTACCTGAAGTAACCTGATAAAGACCTGGTATAAATCAAACAGTTGAAATTGAGACTTCAATCCAGCTAAAAGTATGCCCGTTACCAGAAAATAAAACACCATAGCAGGAATGGATGAACTTTGGCCTTCACAGGCTTTAAAAACAAAACAAAACACACAAAAAACCAACAACCAAACAAAAAAAGCTTCTTACAGTAACAAATTGATCCATCCACACAGGAGCAATATATCACCTGCTTCTATCAATACTACAAAGATTTGTCTCGCATCGTCTTCTGTGATGCTACCTGTACTGAATCTTCTCATGTATTAGTATTAATCTAAGTGGGTAATGGCTAAGGAGCTGCTTATGAATGGCTTGGAAGATATTGGGAGAAGAGCTTTATGTTTTGAAAACCTTTTGATGAAGGGGGATTCAGTCTCATATTGTTATTGCTTGTAATGACTACGTAGTTTTCTTCACCTAGCACTACTGCATAAGACTTTTTTTTCAATCTCACTCATGGCCAGAAAGGCATTTGGTTTTATGGATCACCCTGGGAGTACTTGCTTTCATTTGCTTTTACGTTTCAAAAGCAAGAAAGAATTTCTCAAATTTTTCAGTACATTTTGGCACCAAGAATACTCTAACTTACAGGGGTGCCAGTGAGAGCTGGTTATATCCTGGCTGGCCACCTTTACCATCGGTGCTTAGCAAAACTTAGACCTTTCTTCTCAAGCAAGGAACTTGCATTGCTCATGAACCCACGTGTTCTCAGATAAGTAATGAAATATGTACAAGTGAAATGGATTCCCAATTGCTGGCCATGTTTTGTGTGCAATAACTAATGGGATAGGAATTAACAAAAAACCTCCACAGATTAAACAAAGTCTTAAAAAATGCAGATCTCTGATTTATGTAAAAACACACAACAAAAGAAAGCTGAGGAAGAGAAAACACAAGACAAGAAAGACAGATTTTTCAACAGGATAAACTGCACTAAAGCTGGCAGAGCAATGCCAGCGCAGAACTCAAGTGGGAGGAGCATCCTGACCAAAACCTCCCCTTCCCACAAATCACCGTGCAGCCAGGACTTAGCAAGACTACCCTTGGCTCCCCACAGCCCACTCTGGAAAAGAAAAGCGGGGACTTGCAACCGCCCAGAAACATGTTCCAAGGTCTCTAATGTCTCTATAGCATTGCTCCATCCATCCTGTCCGGTTTTGATTCCTCTTTGGTTTAAACTTGGCTGAATTTTTACTCTTGGTTCATTATGATTCTCTCCAGTTAAGGTTGTTTTTTTTACTGTACAGAAGTCACTGCAGACAATCATAGAATAGTTTGGGTTGGAAGGGACCTTTAAAGGTCATCTAGTCCAACCAGAGTGTTATCAGGAACAGGATATAAGGAACCTCAAGGTCAAAGAAATGTGTTTAACTTGCACCCTCAGAGAGATGTAAAAAGAATTGTGAAATGGCTTTAACAAGGAGCGATAGGATGGCATTTTAAGGGACCTCATGAAATCTTTCTTTCAGTCTCGAGCCCTGCAGGTGTAAAATACTTGACCAACGACGCAAACCGTGCATTTGCTTTTAGTTTTCATCAGATTGAATCTCCCACTTAAATGCAGAAGGGTAGTTTCCTGGGATCTTCCAGAATTTCATCTAGGTCCTAGCACCCCAGGTAAGCAGAAGTTTGTACCAGACCACGTCTCCTTGTAGAAGTAAGGCTTAATGACCTGTTTTTCAACCTAGACCTGCCAAGCAGACTACCATACCACCTACCACAGCTACAGTCATGACGAGCCAGCTTCTGACATGGTTCAAAGGGTGGCCTGTCCACTCCAGAAGGAACAGTACAAAGCATTCCTGGTGTGATCCTGGTATACCAGAAGAAACTACCTGAAAAAGAATAATGGCCACCTACTGCGGGATTCCTGGAGTACTGTCAGAGGCTTTACTGAGTGCAATTAACTGTAAACTCTTCTCCTACCCTACCAAAAAGATAAAGCCAAGATGAATGCTTCCTTTACAGCACGTTCATTTATGCCCCAAACCCAGGCTCATTGGGAGGAGTGTTCTGCTCATCCTAAAATCATCTCCGCCTTTCCCCAGCCTCCCTGATCCTCTGGATGTGCATTTTGTTCCAGTTGGACTGGAGGAGCCCAAGAGGTACAGAACAAGGCAAGGAAAACAATAACAGAGAAATAAGCCCCATTTGTCAGGTTAATTTGCTGATATACTTGATAACGTATTTCTTTTTTAAAATAAAAATGCACACTCTGTGAATGCAGCTTCCCAGCAGCTGGCCTTTCTTTTGAGTTGTCAGCCCAATGAGAAGGCAGATACTTCAGTCTTTAACCACCTTTCTCTAGAACTATACTGAACCCTTAATCAATTCAATTTTTAATAGCTGTTCAATATCCCAACAGGAGTGTTTTTATAGGCTAGCTTCCAGTTTTCTCTGCTGACTACTGAATCAACTAATATGAGATCATGTTTTCAGCCATGTGTGTAAAGCAACTATAAAGCCCGTATTTCACAAATGCAATCCTGTAATATATGGGGTACTTCTGTTCTGATCCAGCAATGCGTATATGAATGTCTTTCATTTCAAGGACACTTCCCTCAATTGAGTAGAGCTCTTTAAAAGGGAGGGATAATTAATGTGCTTAAAGTTATGTGCGTTCTTAAGCTCTCTGCCACAACAGGTGCTCTGCTCAGGCGCACTTGGACAGGATCCAGATACTCGGAGCTACTAGACTGAAAGTGTATCAGACAGTTAAAAAACCTCCTTTTTTCTGTGAATCATAGCAGGACCCCTGATTAAGGTTCAAAGCCCATGCAATTGCTGCAGCTATTTAATGATCTTATCAACAGAATCCATATTTTAAAGATGCCTTTCTCATTTGTGATGTACCCAGAACTGAAAATCATACTCCTGTTATTTATTCTTTCCAGGGATCTTCTCATATAATCTTTACACAGAATTTTGTAAGCTCTTCTAATTACACCAGAAGCATTTCAAGCCGTGCAATGTGTTGCTATGTTGCTGCAGTAGATGTAGAAAGAAATGACTATGCAGGCTTAAATGGTATGTGGCTGTTGCTGTCTTAAACAGGAATGATGGTTTTGTGAGGTCTTAAGTCAGAAATCTGATTTTCTATCTACTTTTATAACACCGCAAAATGAGCAGTCATGAGGCAAGCCCATGACAGGTTAGAAATGAGAAATTTTAAGGGCTATTAAACTTTCTAAAAATGTTCCCAGTGGATCAGCATAAACTTACTTAGTGCCTCTATTTCTGTAATTGTGATATAGTGGGAGCATTCACAGTGTGGTTTATTCAGTGAACTCTTACGGTTTGGTAGCAACCTTGGCTGACACAAAAACAAGGAGGGATATAGAATCTGCACGCCTGAAACAGGCTTCCAGCTTATTTTGCACCTATTACATTTGCCATGAGGTTTTTTTTGCAGAGTCTTCCTTTGCTTTAAGTTTCTTTATTGTTCATTTTTGGTTCATTGTTCATTTGGTTTTTCTTTTTTTAAGAAGGGGCTGTTTGCTTTTAAATTAACTGGAAAAAAAGAAAGCTTTGAAAGAGAGGCTAAATAACTTTTTTCCAATCTATGGGCAAAATCAGAGCTACCCAAAGCAGTGTCAGTTTGCCCAACACACCATCCAAGTGAATGTAGCCAGGTGAAGAAATAAAATGCAAAATTTCAGTTATTGATAGACAGTCTGCTCAAATCCAAGACAACGCATGGAAATGAGCATGGCCAGGTCATATTTTGCACTTGGAGGCAAGTTTGGGTTTGCACCACAACATGAGAATATGAATCCAAAGGAAAGGAATGAGTCCGTGACAAAAGTTAAGAAGATGTGCAGTAAGAGACACCTTCCAATCATCAGAGCTTTGAATCAACTTTTGGGCAGGAACTGTGTCCATAACTTATGCCCTGAATAGCATGTATAATTGCTGTTGACAATAAAAAATTTTTTCTAGGTTTATACTGCGGTTACTGAGAGCAGAAGCTGGTCTTTTAATGTGAAATAGGTCCCATGAGAGACATTGCAGGGTAGCAGAGAGTGACAATTTGCATCGTAAGAGCTGTGATGACAGACATCAGTAAGTGCCCTGTCAGCATTCTGAGAGAAAAGCAGAAAAGCAGGCAGGGACATATTCAGATTTTGATTTAGTATCTGAAGTAATTGGCACTGGAAAAAAAGTTTGGGTTCAGGCATCAAGGAAACCATACAGGTCTCTGCCTTTCTGCCCCAGGGTCCTGCCCCACCATCACCACCCAGTATAAATATCTGTATAGATCCCCATCTGACCAACACCTTTTAGAATCATAGAATCATAGAAGGGACCTTTAAAGGTCATCTAGCCCAACCCTGCAGTAAGCAGGGACATCTTCAACTAGATCAGGTTGCTCAGAGCCTCATCAAGCCTGGTCTTGATGGTTCCTTTTACAAGGAGCAGTGATGCAAATCATATCTAAGCACTCTAATACACCCTTCACAGATGGCCCAAGCTTCTTGGAAGGAAACCTGGAGAAGTTTCTCAGCCACATATCTCTACAGAGGGCTCAAAATGCACAACTAATTTGACAACCTCCTTGGGTTCAAGCAAGGATGGAAATAGGTAGAAAGAATTAGCTGTGCAGCTAGTAGCAGCCATCTTCTGCTTTACTTCAGCACAGAACTTGGCTCTAACGTGCACCTCCTCAGCAGCCCAAAGGAGCCATAAAGCCACGCTGGCTGACGAGCCAGACATTCCCCTTGCACGGGGAATTCATGCACCACAAAGCCAGAAACATCAACTCCGTGTCATTCTTCCTCCCTGCGGAGGTGATGTAGGCAAATGTCAGCAGCAGCTCACAACCGCGATTCTCCAGATGCTGGAACAGCTGCTTGGGGCCAGTGATGACCTGGAAAATATTAGAATAATCTTAAGGCTGTTTTGAATCGTCCCAAAAGCTGAACCAGCTGGCTTAATTTTGCATAGGTGACCACTCTTGCCCCTCTCAGACCCGCTGTCAGGTTTTCCTTTTCCACGATTCAAATCCTTCCTCCCATAGAAAGAAAACCATAGGTGCAGGTAATCTTCTCCAGAAGACAGAGCTACAAGGCTGCTGAATATGTCCAATACTGGATTTGAGGGGGAGCGAGAGGGAAGATTACCCAGGTGCTGCTACCAGCATATTTTCTTGTTTCATGAGCAGATCTTTAGTAAGTGACGGACAGTGCTTCAGGCACTTTAACCAACTGCTGCCCTCATTTAGTGCCAAGTCTGCCCAAATCCTTTGCTTCTGCCAATCAGAGCTCAAGTGTGCCTTCCAAAGTTTGTCTTGGAGTAAAATCCATCTTTTTTGCCACGCTTACTCGGAAAGCCATCCGACAGAGCTCTCCTGATCAGCAGGAGGGGAACAAGATATTTCCTGGAATAAAGCTCTTCATTAAAGGACTTTCCCTACCAGGGAAGCATAGTGTGGTTGTCACAGCATGTAATTAGAAGTCAAAGGACTAAAGCTTAAATAAAATAGCTGTGTGACTGAATTATTAACTTCCTTAGCTATTAATTTGCAATATATACCGACTCATCTCCATCGTAGGGATGTTGAGAGACTTAATCAGTGAATATACCTGAAGCACTCTAAAATGTTGAAAAGCTGAATACTTGGTTTTTTGGAGGTGACCATTTTAGTAAACACTTATAACTGAACCAGGGAGCTGGTAGATTTTGAGGTAAAAAAAATAAAATGCACCAGTGGTAGGACTTTAACACTTTCTTCTCTCCAGACTTGGGATAAGTTAGCTAGGAGCACAAGTAAGAGTAAGTTGCAATCTATTACTGAATAATACTGCTTTCTGAACTATGTTTTTAATAGTCCTAAAAGTGTATCTGTCTATCATCAGACAAAATTTATGAGCATTTGGCGCAGGATTCTTCCTTTAGATCAGCGAAAATAATTTTCAGCTTCTACTGAAAGCCTTCCCTTACTTGTCAAAAAAAAAAATTAAAGAGGGAAAAGAAAGTCCTCAATAAAAGGATGAAATTTACAGAAGAGACCAAAAAAACACATTCAGAAAACTGAGCTACTTACTTGGTAGCATATTATAACCTTTGGAAGCAACACAGACTTCTGCTTTCCCTTTATAAAAGCTCGGTTTCATTTAATGGGCCATTTAAGGACAACTTAAAGTCAACTTGAACAACAGAATCACAGCACGGTTGAGGTGTGAAGGGACCTCTGGAGGTTGTCTAATCCAATCAGCCTGTTCAAGCTAGGTCAGCTAGAGCAGGATGCCCAGGACCACGTCCAGACTGGTTTCGAATACCTCCAAGGATTAAGACTCCACAACCTCTCTGGGCAACCTGTGCCAATGCTCACAGAGAAAAAGTTATGCTTAGATGGAATTTCTTGTCACTCAGTCTGTGCCCATTGCTTCTTGTCCTGTCATAGGGCACCACTGGGAGAGTCTGGCTCCCCCTTCCTTACTCGCATCAGGTATTTATACACACTGAAGAGATCCCCCTAAGCCCCGTCTTCCAAGAACGAACAACCCCAGCTCTCCCAGCCTATGAGAGATGCCCCAATTCCTTAATCATCTCTGTGGTCTTTCACTGGCTTCATACTAGTGTGTCCATGCCTCTCTTGCACTGGGGAGCCCAGGAGTGGACACCACTCCAGGTGTGGGTTCACCAGTGCAGAATAGAGACAGAAAAGTTTACATTTGTCAAATCCTCAGTAAGCATATTTAAGGAAGCACATTAATTCTTCCATATTCTCTATGGAATTACTAAGTCTGTGCACCTTAGCTCCTATGTGCATGGATGTTTACAGGACAGGTCCCATGAAAATGCTGTCCCATCAGAGCCTAGGGAGGAACAACACAGCAGGAGTGAAGGCTGCAGACGGAGGAAGAGCAGATGCTGTAGACTGCAGCCACATGTAAAATAGTTTCTTAAACACACCTCCTGCTTTCCTCTTTAGGAGTCAGCAAGCACAATGGTTTGAAAAAAATCCCCAGCCATGGGCCAGCTTTGTCCCAGGCCAGTCACAAATTAACATAAAGGAGAAGCTGTATTGTTCTTATGACCACAACAGAACAGGCACCTGAAAGAAGTTAGTAAGGAGATTCACATGTCCATTTTAAGGCACTGATTTGAGAGTGCATTTTAGGCAGACTGTGTATTTATCATTCTTCTAAAGAAGTAGTGACCTTAATTATGCAGGAACCAACTGATACTACAGCCCTCTGTGCCACGTGCTACACAAACATGCATACAAACTGGCCTCAAAGAGCTTGCAAACCATACAGAACAAAAGAATGTAGTGTTGTGCGGGTTGGAGGTATTAGCTGTTTCCATCCAAACAGTTCAACAAAGACTCAAACTTTCCAAAATGCCTGAACTACTCCTCTGTCCAGATACAAAAATCTATACCCTGCTGACTGTCCTTTAAGACTTGTGCAGAGGTCTGGAACACTTCGATACTGCAGAATGCTACAAGGCGAGTAAAAAAGAACCCAAGAGTAAGTAAAGGTTTGTGAAAAATTATCCTCTAATGATCCTATAATGTTAAAACACCCAACATCAAACTCATGGGTGAGAAAAGGTATTTTTTCCCCTGACCTCACAAATACTCTTAACTCCCAACTTTGTTTCTAGAAATTTTCCAGAGCTGTACTTATCTCTGACATTCCTCTGTTTGCCTTTACCTTTTGCTGTGATGCTTTTCAAGTCTTCCTTGCTGTTCAAAACAGATTCTAATGAGAGAGAGAATGGCTTTTCAGAAAGAAGATATATCTGTAAGAAAGAGGAAACTACGCATGAGGTGTTCATGGCTACGGGAGCAGTGCAAAATGCTAAAGGTTATGGAGAAAGAACAAAAGATCATCTTTTCATCACAAGCATGAGGAACCAGCACATCTATGATTGAATTTCTGAAAATGGTAAGCAAAATCAGATGTAAACAATGCCAGGAGCTTGAGGACAGAGTAACAAAAACGAAATGATTCATAACAATTTATAGTGAATACCATCAGGTTACAACTCAATAACAGCACAGGAGGCACAACATAAACCAGACAACCTTATACACAGAACAACTAATATAGGAAAGGCTGCATCTTACAGTCACAACAGAGTTGGGGGCAGGCGATGGAGTCCCTTAGCTGTGGAAAAACCTCTCCTATTTTGTGGCTTTGCATGGCATTGTGAATGCCCTTCAGGGCAAGAATTGGTGTAAGCACTAGAAAATCATTTGACCTGTGGATGGACTTTATGTGAGATAAGCTGTATAGCGTGGAAACACATCTAGCGTGCTTGGAAAGGAGTAGGCACTCGAGGGCTTTATGGCATGGTTATAAAGACTCGGCCACCAAGACAAAGGTCATCTTGTCTTTTGGACTGTAAGACTTCTCAAGACAATATATCTTTCACTAATCAGTAAGCAAACAGTAGGACACTATGAAGTCCTGGGTTTGACTAACTTCAAGGTACTGAAGAGGGGAGAGCAGAGGCAGAGGGGCTGAAAAGGTTATCGAATTAAGTTTGCACCTTACAGAAATACCACAGGTTTCAGAAGCAACTGGCGTGAACAGAGAAAATGGCCGCAAATAAATCAGAAAATACTTGACTTCAAAAATCTATGTCACTGGCAAATGGGAGTTAAGGTCTAATTATCGCACTGACATGTTTCAAAATTTAAAAAAATAGATTTTCTGCAACTGTCACAGTGTCAAAACAAATATCTGCATGTTCAAGCAGATGTCAGATATTGTAGAGGCGTATATGTACTTGCAACTTTAAATGGAAAATTTTCTAAAATTGGAGGCATAATCTGTTGCCCTAATTGCAACATACACATAAATCTTGGTTGGAGGGAAAAGTGCTGATTTCATCTTTCTCTTTTTCTATACACAGAACCTGACTTCTGAGTACAAATAAACTGAAATAAAAGAATCAGTAGCATCTTTAGATAGATCTAGGCCCATCTCTGAGTGCTATTATTTTTCCTTTTCATTCTAATACTGTTATTTGCAAACATAAAAAGTGTGTTGTATAAATTATTTCATTTGTATTGCAGCTAGGGGTAATAATATTATGCTTTCCTGAGAATACACAATGTCTCATTCCTAAAGACATGGACTATTTTTCCACAAAAAAAAAAAAACTGTGGAAAGAGCCTGTCACTGACATTTATTTAAATACTTCATAAAAGCTATAGCTTATTATTATTATAGTCACTGTGGGTTTTGTAACCAAAAGGGGCAACACCTCTTACCTGGTGAGAATCATCAGGGAATTTGAGATAAACCAAAATATCTTCTCCTTTTTCCATCACACAGACAAGTTTTTCCATTCCATTATCTGTTATGGTGTATGTCATGCAACCTATTGGTTTAGCCAAGAAGGTGAACTTCAAGTACCAATCAGCTCCTCTGTCAAGGTAAAGGGCCATGGCTCCACTGAAGTCCTCAAAGCCAAGACGTGTTTGACTCTGTTCAAACTCTGGGCTGATGTGTGCGCCAAACACAGAAAACAGCTCTCAAATAACAATCTGCAGTAAAGGGGTCAATACCACATCCTGTCTCAGGTGTGAAAGCAACAATGAAAAGGAAGGGACATGAGCTAAAAAAAAAGAAAGATTGCTAACTTTAAAGATGTAGTGATGGGGTCTGAACTGGCTATTACCACTCTGGACAGAGATGTTGAAGTTATAATAGCTAGCACTGTGAACATGCCAGCTTGGTGCTCGGTAGTTGTCAAAAAAGCAACGAGGATGTTAGGAATTATTAGGAAAGAAATAGAGAACAAAACCGAAAACCATCATTATGCCCACATCTTGATTACTGTGTTCAATGCAGCTCCCCTCATCTCAGAAAGAATGTAAGTTGAGCTAGGAGAGACACAAAGAAACATGATAAAGATGATCAAAGGTTTGGCACAGCTTCCAAACAAGGAACAACTAATGCATTGTGATTCCTCAATCTGAAAAAAGAGAGAACGGAGGGGGAGAATAAGAGGGGTTAGGAAAATCATGAAGGGCATAGAGAGAACAGGAATCAATTGCTTATTTTCTTTTCTAGTACAACAACTAGTAGGCATCAAACAAAGTTTTCAGAATGTACTTTCAAAACAAAGAATGCAGAGCTCGACTGTAGAAAATGTTACCAAACCTGTAGGAGACGACAGCATACCAGGCTGAGGACCTCAAACCGCTGGAGGCTAAAAGAGTATACCAGCACAGAGGACTAAACACTTGCCCTATGCTTATGTACTTGACATACCCTGTATGTCAGTCCAGTGTAAGATACTGCGCCACACGGACCAATACAGCCATTTCAATGCTCTGTTCAACCTCTTTCAAAAAGAGGCCATGAGAGGGAAGCAGGGATTTCTTGCAGACCCAAGGGTTCCTGAGGCAGGAGGGCGCTTAACTGCATGCTTAATTTTAAGCTCATGCTTAAGTCTTATTAAATTTAATAGAACTAAGGCACAGGCATAAATCCTTTCTTAAACTGTGGTGTTTTCTGGGATTGGAGGTCTTGTTATTACTATTCATATCATTGTCTTTGCACAATTGTCTTCACCTTCTGTTATCATTTTCCCAGTTTAAAAAATGCAAAATGTGCATAGTGCTGCAACAGTTCATTAAGGGCGGACTGAGCGCACACTTCTGTGATTTAATTATATCAAAGCGCTGTTGCCAAAGTTGATCGTTACTACTGCAAGGGAGTTTGTCAACCAAAGATTCTTATCACCTCTGAGGAACAAAATAACTTTATCCACAGATCTTAATATTCACTAATAATATCATTTTTTTTATTTTGCTCTCACACTATAATTGAGCAGATGCAAACCTCCCTAGGAACTTTCTTTAAGAAATAAATTATTTATAACTGTCAGAGAGTTTAAGGTATATTTTTATTTTAAAAGTTCACTGATTACGTTCCATTCAGAAGATACAGAGCAAGAAAAAATAAGGACCTAAGGGAATTTGTGTGTTCAGTGATGCTAATGACTGAGACTCCGGTCATGTTTTCTAGATGTAATAATATATCCTATAGCCTTTTGGACTAATCAAATGAAAGTAGGGGATATATGTTCCAGTGTGCTTTAAGAAGAGGGCTTAGAAGATTCCCAAAGTAATTTCATTTGACATTCAAAGCTATTTGATTGCAGTTTCTGAACTTTTCTACCCCATTTGTATTCGGCATGTGGCAATCCGAATTTTGTGATGTTTTGAAGCTGACTGATACATGGTATTGGTCTTTTCCTTCTTTTTTTCCTGCTCGGCAGTACAGTGCTGATTGCTTTCATATCGCTAAGGCGAAAACATTGTGAGTACATTCAAAATTGCTAACATTAGAAAAATCCCAGAGTTACTGGCATATTGGAGACTATTATGTAGTATTTGGGGATCTGAAATTTAAGGGGAAGAAATGGAAACCTTATTGTGTACTAATGGTAGGCAATTTTCTGCCACTGTGAATTTTGCTAGGACGGTGCAAAAGCTGCGGCTAATATATTTTCAGAGGACAAAATGCTGATGTAAATACATTTGTGAGATTGTATTATTCTGATAATTTTATTTTTACTAATACGATATGGCACGGCTGACATAAAGACAACTTTAATCCTCTTTATACTCATCTTTTTCCTGCTCTTCCACCTCAGTTTTCAATCATCTTACAGGTGCTGTACACAAGTTACATTCTACTTTATTATTTGACTGCAGAGAAAACTAGTATCTTCAGCAATTTCTGATGGCTAAAGGACCGGACACTTTTACAGCATGGTGACAGAGTCAAGCTACCAGCTGTTGCCTGACCCGATGATGTGACAAATCCAAGAGACAGTGCAGATATTCAAAAATACTGAATGCACCACCATGGAGCATCTCAAACTTCGAGTCATCACATCAATTTTGACAGGACAGGGACTTTTAAGCTCTCTGGGAAAAGCACCGTTTGTAGTTAAGTGGATGCTCCAGTTCACCTGCCAGCTATTTTTGCGCTCAGGATTTCTAGCCCGCCTTTGTTCTGGCACTGCCCTAAAAGTGGCTGAGGCAATAAAAGCCATTTTGCTCAAAATCTACACAGATATTTCATGATAAATGCCCTCATCCTCTCACTACAACTGCTGCTAGCCCTTATCATAATGGGAACTAAACCAGGTCCTCTGCAAATGCAGGGCACAGCCCTGGATTTGTCGCTGCCTGTGTAACACAGTTCTTGCAAGTGAGAACCATCCAACCCTGACTTGCTTTGCAGACACAAAAAAAAAAAACTTGAGAAAGAAGTCCTCATTCTGCTGGTATGGAGGAAGGTAAGTGAAGGCTAAAAAAAAAAAGTAAGAAAGGCTGGATCCTGCCTATTCACTAGTACAGGCTTTGCAGTGGTGAGTGCTGGCAGCTCAGTGGGACGGGGAGTGGGAACAGTGTGGCTTACTAAACCCAGCTCTTGGCTATCAAAGAGTTCAGGAAGATGAAGTGCCTGGTGATTCACTACTCTGGAGGCCTCAGAACAAATGTGTTCATCCATGTCTCATTAGTTTCTGTCCTGTTTCTTCCTCACCCTCCATCTAAAACCCAGCAGCACACGGGTTGCTGCACAATGGTCCTGTCAAGGTCCCCACATCCACCAGTGAAGAGGTCCTCTGGCTGGCTGCTCCACCCGAGAGTCAGCGAGTGTCCCACAGAAGTGTCTGCAAGTGCTGCTTTCTGGGGGATAAAAGCGGGGATAAAAGGGAAAGGTCCGCTCTACACCTTTTTAATAACCAGCCCCTCGGAAAAGAGCCCTCTGAGAGCTCTGAGCTGGCAGTCGGTGAGAGAGAAGGTCAGAAAACCTCAGACTTTTGGTATGAAGATTTGCTATGGGTAGGCTGGTCTTCCTCACGTTGCAGAGCCACTAGCTTAGGGTGCTTTGTCATGCAAGCAAACAAACAGAACAGCTTTTAATAAATGGGGTAAGTCAATGCCTTTGTTAGCACTCCTGTACCTAACTATTGTTCTGAACCAAAAGCAATTAAAACAGGGATTACACTTCAACAGCTGCATTTGTGGTGATAGGTATGCGTAGTAGAACTCAGCCATGCTTTCAGAAGCTGATCCATTTTTTAACACCTTGTTATAATTAGAACCGCGTGATTTACAATGAATTATTTATTTGATTAATTTCATCCTTTTTTATTTCCTATCCATGAATTGTCCACAGACAGCACGTTGAATTCTTGAATTCATTTTTAACTCAAATAATATCTTTGATGATTAACTCCAGGTCTGTAAGTTATTCATCATTTGTTAATATTCACAACTCAAAATTTGTCCGGTGGCATGCTATTTTATCAGGCCCAAAAGCCATATGGACTATTTCCTCCTCCTCTTTGAAGCTATATGCATAGTATAGTATTATGTACAATTTGTAAATTTTACTATTGCGTATACAGTTATATTGTCTTATAGTTAAAATTTGATTTAAAAAACAAACAAGCAAACAAACAAAACCGAACTCCCGATGCTAAGCTTTACAATTTGAACCCGAATGTGATTTTGAAAGAAACTTAAAATAAAATATCAAGACAGGAAAAATAAATGCTTCCAGATACTTAGAAAATAAATTCTGGTAAGTTGAGACAAAATATTGTAACAGGCTAGAGAATTTTATACAATTTTTCGAACCAGATGTTTTCAGTGATTTGTTTCCTAAGAGTGCATCATCCAGTCCCATCCTTCAGTTGGCACAATAGACAATTCCTAACCTGCTTCTGGAAACATAGACAAAAGCAGCTACAAGCACAGAAATTCATCTTAGTCATGGAGGATATATGATGTTATAATATATGTCACCTCATGGTAAAATAGCTTCTTTGTCTCATCTCATACAACCTAAAGCACCATTCCACAAAAATCTGCTATCCTAAGAACATTTATCCTGAGGTAAGAATGTATTCATAATTTGTATAATTTATTTGCTGACAATTTTCTGGTCTGCAGCGAGTCATTACCTACAAATAGCAAATACTCACAAGTTGCCACGCTGCAATATGGCACACTTTGTGTGATCTACAGGCCTCCAAGCCTTCCTCTCCACCTCTCACACACAGCACTTAAACACTCACGTTTATACGACTGTTAGAACAGAACTATGTTTGTCTTACCAGGTGAAGAAGTTTTTAAGCCTCGGGCTATTTTTAATCTTCTGAATGTTTTGAAATCTTGGGAAAGGATGCTCTGTTAATTTCCCATTTTAGCCATCAGGAGAGAAGGCAGATGATATAATAAGCACACAGTCGATTGCACGTATGATGGCTTGTAAACTACTCTGTAAATTCTACCACAAATTATTAACAAGCAGCTGCAATGTTCTTATTGAGAAAAAAAACCTACTTACATAACAGTTCACCACGATAGACGCTGAGTATTCATACAGATGTATTTTTAGCCGGTTCCTATGGAAACGTGACTTATGTGATCACACTCTATATATGTTCCTCAATAACTTTTGACCCCAGTGGCTAATTTCAGCTACCTTTGACAGAACGGTGGAGGGCTCGGGGTAAGCGAAGTCATCCAGTTTGTGCAAGGCAGTTGGGTATCCAAGTAGTTGCCCTCACTAGAGAAAGCCTGCTGGATGAGCTCAGCCTCTATTAGCTGCCAGAGAGCCTACTGACTGAGGCATGGAATAAGGTGAGGAAGGAAGATGGCGTATACGCCGGTCGTTGGAAAGATGTCTTTCGGAACTCATAAACTACCATGAAACACAAATCCATGGGAAATAAGGCTTCACGGGTCCAGATACTTATATAAGTTCTTGTCTGAAAAGTACAAGATATTCCACTGCCCCAAAATTAGTTCAAATCTTGAACGGGAAAGATGACCATAACACTGTTCTTTCAGTTAAGGCATAAAATCAGGAAAGCTCAAGTCTGTTCTTGCCTTTGATGTATTAAACTGCTGAGCACGCCTGACCCTTGAACCTGCAAGTTCAAATGTACAGGCTTTACTTTAAAGCGTTCAAGAATGTCCTGTTTAAGCAGGCTGAGAGAGACCTGGTGCTCACGATCTCCTAAAGGACCCTTAAAATCTATCCATGGCCTGCATGGTCTGTAAGTCTCCCTCACTGAGCCCATCAACTTCAGTTGCTCTTTCCCTGCGCAGCCCTTATCTTTCCAATCTCATGAAGGTAAGCAGCCTGGGAGGCAGTTCAAACTGTCACAGTCTCCCAAGGGAGATTGTGAGGCTTGGACCAAGTTTCCCCTCTACTTCTAGCGGAGAAACAAGGGACAGCAGTGGCCCAAGGGAATCTCTCACAGCAACCTCTTCCCACCTCCTGGCCAGGCACCAGACCCAGAAAGGTGGCAAACTCAGGAAGAAAAAAAAAAAAGAAAAGACCCATCTTCAAATGGATGCTGTCCCCTCCAGTGGGTCACACCAAGCTGGTCCCACTGGGAAATCCAGGGAGGGCAAATTTCCACTCATTCCTCTCTTCTGCCCTAATTTTCTCAGTGGATCAGTAGAGAAGATATGTGATGACAAGAGTCTTCCTTCTGTCTGCTTGCTCTTCCACAGCTTCAAAGTGAAGCCCTGCCACAGCCCTGAAAGGTGGCTCCCTGTACTCCCCAGCATAAGGACGGACAGACTCCCACAGGGCTAGAGCAACCACCTAGATCCAGCTCACTCTCACGTGCCATGCCAGATCCAAACGACCTCCTCCTAGGTAGCCAATATTCAAATGCACCAGGTCTTTAATCGCTTTCCAAACAAAAGTCAGTTCCAGGACCCCAATTCCTCAGCGGCATTCACGTACCAAATGAAAATGTTCATCACATAGTGCTGATTTTACCTTTTCACCCTGTTTATCCTCACCATGGCTGTGGCCATAAGCCACCGCTCTCCATACTGCCCTGTGGAAGGACACGTTGTTAGCACCAGGCTGTTGGTCAAGCATCCTATATGTTGCGCAGTACATCACACCCCACAGCAACCACGGGGGGAATGCACACACCTGACTTAAGTCTTCTGGATCAGGCTCCAGACTTACCCAATTCCTCCACCAAGTGCACAGAATACAATCAGGTGCTCTGAATGGCAACTAAATGAAATGCCTGCAGCAACCTGAGGAAGGCTCTTAATGACATCTACTCTCTGTTATTCACAATCCTTTTTAAGCATGCAAGGTTTTAAAACAACCTACAAGTAACAGCAGCAAGTCAACTAAAACTAGAAGCCCATGGAAGGCTCAGCAAACTGCAAGTGACTTTCACTTGCAGCAGCTTTTACAATATATATGTTATTATTCCAGTGCATGTTATTCCAGTGATGCTCAGCAAAATCAAGTGGGTTTTTTTCATGTTGTCAGACTAATAAGAGAGACATTAAGATTCGACGCACAAGGATAGGAGCAGAAATAATGAGGGAATTTTCTTTTTCTCCAGCACTGCATTTGATTTAAAATTGCCAAGATTAGTACGTAAGCTCTTCTGGACACTATAGGAGTTGATATCTTGCTCTGTGGGTGTGTACACACGTCTGTCTTCTTCTGTGTGGCTCTCACACCTGCAGCTGATAATCATATGCAGTTTCAAATGAGTTGAGAAAATTAAAATTACCTTCGTAAGGAAGGAAAATGCATTTGACATACCTCTCATTCCAGCACTTGCGAGACTCGCTATAATTACCACTGTGAGCTCGCAGGCAGATGGCAAATGCGGCAGCACCTTGAATTCAGTCAGCAGGACGCTGCAGAAATGCTCTTACCAACATTTTGTTCAAGATGTTTCAACACACAAATCTAAAAACTGGCAACCAAGACAGAACTACTGCAATTATTAGTGAGCCTTAAATAACGAGCGCGTTACATCTCCACTGGCCTTCTGCGTCTCACTGTACCCACAGAGTGCTGCCTATGCTGTACCCTGGGTGTGCTCAGCCCCAATTAATGTTATTACAGACTCTGAGATACAAGGAAGAGTCAGCATTAAGAGATGAGATCAAAAAGGGCCGCATTCTGCTCCAAGGGTAAAAAAAAATAGTCTCATTCACATCAGGGGAATAATTTTGAGGCTCGGAGGCTTAGGCAGCGACAGCATGCGAGCGACCTGGAGGTTGCCGGCCGCCCAAGTCACGTTGAGCTTTTCATACGGCAAAGGAGGAAAGGGGAGGGGGGAAAGAAGCGCTTTGGGAAGATAAGGCTTTAAAAAAAAAGAAGTAAGAGGCTAAATATCCAACTGCCTTAAGGCAGAGGGGTTATCTCTGTTCATTTTTTTTAATCCACCTGGCTCCTTGGCTAGGGGATTTGGGAATATCTCTTTGCACAAGAAATCTCTTCCCATGGAACTATGGAATAATTTGAGAGGATGTAAAGGAAAGGATGCTTATATGTCTGAACAGCATTATGAAAGTAATACCAGAGCCCTGCTGCAATTACAGAAGCAGACAGAAGAGGGTTAGCTCTGTTCTCTTGCTCCCATTTCAAAAGAAATGTCATTTAAGTGGTGGGTTGGTTTTTTTATTTTGTTTGCTACGCGGGGTGTATTTTTACAGATCTGGTGTCCCTCTCTATATAGTTACAGTGCTGGAAAAGCAAGCAGTGGCTCTTCAGCTGCTGTTGCGGAGCTGCCAGCTCCCACGCTGCTGATTCAGACTGCCGTAGGAATGAGCATTTTACAATATTTCCACAGCCAAGTCCTATTACTGTACGTAAGGTTGAAGTGATTAGAGCAGCTGTCCCTAAGCACAATGAACTCTCCTCCTTCAAATCACTTTAGTCCATGTTATTTGCACCCCAAATTCTTTGCATAACTTAAAGAAATGTCTAAAGAGTTTATACTGCAAAGGTAAAACAATTCCTCTTGTTTGCTAGCGGTTTATTCTCATACACCATTAGGGTTTATTTTAACCCACAGAAGAAGGGATTTTTTAGTGATCTCATACATAAAAATAAGTTTAGGATTAATAAGGCAGATGGCACTTTCTAAAGAAAGCATGTTTCTCCCATGCCCTTCACTCAGAATGACGCTGGTGTGAGAGCAGAATCGGGGTCACTGTCCCTACCAGCATGATTTAAGGGTAAAGGCAGAACATCTATTGTTTGCAACACAGGGTGTCTCAGCTGCAGCAAAAGACAGCAGGTGCAGTATGTGGCACATAAAGCATAGATAAAGGTTCAGCTTTTATTCTCAGACTGAGGTGCTCAGAAAATTAGAAATTCTGCTTCTTCTACATTTAGCAAATAAGAGCAAACATGAAGCCTTTAATGCTGCAAAGGATCTGACTCTACTGTTGAGTGCTCTCAGTACCTTGACCTTGTGTCTGCAAAGGCCATGGGGGAAGAGAGCAGCAATTCCTCTTTGACCGACAAGCCATGCCACAGGACTGATCATAAAGTGCCTTATCACTGCTGCCAATACTGTTTTTTGAACAATCTTGGCAATATATTTTACACTTAAATGCATCTTTTGTTGCAAATATATGCCGTAAGTAATAAACACCTGCTTTCATGCCACCGAGATCTCAAGGCTATTGCCACTTACGTTTTATTGCAGATAAATTAGATGCGGTCCATGCTGTCCCTTATCTCATTAAATTTATCTTAGGGTAAAACTAAGGAATCTTATGTTTTCCTCATGATCATGAATGTGTGACACACACTGTGGGGTTACAAAAAAAAAAGTATTTTATTAATATTAGCAATATTTAGAGCCTTGGAAAAGACGTCTGGGGCTTGGCGTCAAATAGCATGCAATGACTTATGTGGCAATCACTTCTGTCCCATAGAAGTGGGTTTGAATCCCCTCCAATGGGGTAAGAAAAGAAGCCAGTCGCTCCCACTTGCCCAGTGACATACCTTGGCTACCTCCACTGGCATCACCTGCTTTTGAAGGAAAGCAATGAAATGGTGTTTTGTAGTGAGTACGGCCCTCTGAAAATCTGCCAGGAGTAAGCAGCTGTTTCTAGGTTTGGTCAGTCTGAGCTATACTGAGGTGCTGCAAAGAACAGAAGGCAGAAAAGTAACAAAACAAAAAGGACGTATTTGCTGAATATATATTTTCATAACCTAGATAGTTGTAGATAACACATTAGAGCATCCTATTTCTGATATAAACAACAGCAAATTAGTATATGAGGTATACAGAGGCTATGCCTCAGCCAAAGGTCACAAAAATAACACAAGAAAAATAATCCTGGGGCGGTGGGAAACATCAGCATTTTAACAAGCTCTGCGTAATACGGTGACAAGAACTACAGCAAACAAACTGCACAGATCAAGAATCCGGAGGGGTGCACGCAGCGTTCAGATCAGAGCAAGGGTGTTCAGCAGGCACAAAAGCTGCTGATCAAAGCACAACATCCTCCCCATCACCGAGCACACTGTTCCTTTGCTAAAAGCCCTCTAATTCAACACAGCGGGAAGCACGCACTTCGAGCAGGAGCAAACTTTGAAGAAGACAGACGCACAAGAAAACATCATGTATTGGAGCAATTAATATCAAGAAACAAATTTTATTTCCTGCTCATTCTTTTATGCTGTCAAATAGGGATCACACAGAGGATGAGGGGAAAATACTCTGAAAGGTCACAAGTAAGGATTACAAACAGACCATAAGGCAGGAAGAAACTTCAACATTTTTACATAATATATATCTACATCTACTGCAAATCAGTCCCAGCTGTTGATACACTGCTCACCGGTCTTACAGTACATTAAGTCACCATTGGCAACGGACATTTTCCCTGACTCGAGCTGGCGTGAGGGAAGCCCACAATCGGGACATTCCCACTCCCTGTGCTGCAAACGCCGTCACACGTATCCAGGTAATACACCTTCCCCTCTTGAGTTAACGTAATATTCTTTTAGTACCCACTAGATTTTGCCAATTAGTATTTTAGCATTGCAAGTTTTGAAGCATTGCTAGTGATAAAAATTACATTTTCAAAGCACTTTCAGTTAATTAGTTAATAAATGAATTGATCCTTAACAATATAAGTTGATTGCTATTCATATAACCATTTTTAAGTGCATAACCCAAGGCAGGCAGAGGATGCCTGTGATATTACAGCAGAGGAAATAACAGAGTCAAGATTAAACCAAAATTAAGTGCTGATTATTAAAAGATTAAAGTATACCAACAAATGAGGTGGAGGCTATTCTTTTTAGGAGAGTTAAACTTCCATGGGTTAGGGGGAAAAATAACGCAAAGATATCTTCAAATCCAATTTACAGCAGTGAATTAAGGTCATGTTGAATTTGACTTAAATAACATAGGCAAAAATCTTCACTGAATACCACGACAAGCCACCAAGGAAATACTGAAAAGTCAGTCAGGGTCGATTTATTCTACAAATTCTGAAAACATGATTTATAACATCCACAGGCAGTCATCATCCTTTATGAGACACAGAGACAAGGTAAGTTTGCTTTAGCTTATTTAGAACCTGTTAGAAAAAAGCCAGAAGCTTTGCAAGTCTCTGTGTTGAAATAAAACTTGCAGAAATACATGCAAGTCAGTAAATTTCCCAGAAAATTATTTTTATCTGCAGGCCAAAATGATTTCAGGTAGCAGGCAATTACACTGGTATAACATACAATGTTTCCTCACACAGAAATAACCCCAAGGCAGGTGAAAAGACATGTAGACAAGTATTTCTGTATCAGTCCAGCAACAGGGTCTTAAAGATTTCCACGTGGAAACTAATTGAGACATCTCTTCCACTCCATTGCTTTCCAGTGAGAAGTGGAGGAATGCCTTATTAATTCTGATGGAAATGAGAAAAAAACCCTAATTTTTTATTAAAAATAAAAAACGCAGGATCCTCAGCCACGGTGGGAAACTGCATGATCAGAAACTGCAGAGTGCTGCCTTCCAGGGAACTATTAGATGTTCATCATCCTTGCTTACTGGCGGCTAAATCTGCTGTTGCATAGGTTTCCTAAAGTCAACTCATTATCAGATTGTATATTTAAATCTCAAGTAAAGAAGTGTTTTGTGGACTTAGACAAGTACCTGTTTGGGTTCATCCAGAACTAATGAGAATTACTGCAGATGAGCAAAGCTGGGCTCTGGCAATGCAAATTGGGGAAGTTTCTGTGTCACATATTTTTGCTCTGCGTGACTCCAGCAGACACTGTAACTCCCGAGTCTCTGTGTTTTAGGTGCTACAGTCGCTTGGATGCTTTGCATAGAGAAGCAATTAGAAGTAAAAGTTGTCATCTATTTCACCTTGCATTCCTTATAAAAGTAATATTTTTATTTTCAGGCTAGGTTCAGTAGTTGTATAGAATATTTTCAAGGTTGAATAAGCAGGTAATTTATAGACAGAGAAGAAAAAATGGAAAATAAAAAATATGGAGAAAATACGAAAGAAGTTGACTTTGGATATATGTTTTCACAAGTAACAGAATTGTAACATTTCTGGAAAAGTGTAAGTAACAGAATAGGAGATGATCTTACCTATTGGTTGTAGCAACAAGATTAGTAGCTAAAGGGATCAGGTTCCTATTCTGGCTGAGTTAACCACCTAATGGGAAACCTCAGTAAAATCAGTTGATGTTAACCTGCCTGAACTGTTAAACTGTACTAAAAAGTTAAGATGAGGAACGGAATTTGAAACAAATTCTCTGCAGGAAAGCTGGTTCAAAGATTTACAAAAAGAACATTATGTTTGAACCAATCACTTCCATTTTGGTAGCATAAATTAGCAGGGCTTAACAGGGGCATTTCACTGCCTTTTTACATTTGGACACTCTGTTTTGAAAAATACCATTCTAGGCAGAGGAGAGACGTGGTTAAGAAGATAAATCAGCCCATTCTTTCATATAATTTAAGCTACAGAAGTTAAATTGCAGTGAAGTTAATGGCTTCTAAGTAGTTGCTACAAGAAAAGGTTCCCTTTTCTTGCATGGTTTTCATGGTAAAAAGAAAAAACAAAAAAAAAGAAAGTTCAGTAATTCTATAAAAAGCAATGGGAATTTGACACGTGCAGTGATAAAATTCCGTTCAGCATCTCATTTTGCTACACCTTATGTATGAATTCTCTCCAGTCAGTTCCTGTGGTGGTACATGATGGAGGGTCAGGTACCCTGCTGAGCATATTTCCCATTGCCATCTAAGGTAAAAGGTCACTGATGCACAGGAATTTTAGATTCTAGTTAGGCATTCACCTAACGACATATGAGTCATTCTTGTTACTATGCAAATATCATCCTTTACCTGAAGGCAAATTCCTGCCTCTTAATATTTAAATCCCATCTAGTTTTCATCGATTTCTAACACCACCACATCTTTGAAATTTTCTTAAGAATATAGTGAGGGACAAAAAGTCTCACTCTCTTTCCCTCTCCTTGTCTAATAACGTGATTTTTTTACTTATTTTACCAAAGCAAAATGTTCTTCTTGGTTCAAACAGTAAGGAAATCTCAGTTGAGCTGTTAGAGAAAATATAAAGTCAATTAAAACAATTTCCCTTCCTGGGCAAAGAATGTGACACTAAAGACAGAACTGAAGACGGCCACCACCATACCTCACTTTTAGAGACCGCACCCCTAGTGACCAGTCTCTCTAGTACGTGGTGCATTTGGTGCACGATAGCAAAGTCTAATGAATGTTAAACTGGCATACCAAGGGACAACCTAAAATTGGCGCTCCTCTGCCCTTAGCTAACCAATGCAGACACAGTAAGGATAGGGTGTTTCTTAAATCTGCATTTTCCTCCAACAGCTTCTTCACAGCTACAAGAAACGCCTCTGTCTGCTCGGGATCCACAGCTCAAAACTTCCTCTTTAAGACTGGCACCTGTTCTATCTCAAAGAAATGAGACAAGAAATTTTTATTGGGTTTTTTTTTTTTTGAGTGAGTAGCAAGTAATACAACTTCCATGATGACCTTCTTGGAAGAGTAACAATCTACAAAGTTGTTTCAGTCCCTTGCCTGGGCAGTTTGCTTTTGAGTCAGGATAAGGGAGAGCAAGGAATGAGCTGAATTCCACAGAAATAATCCACATATCTAGATTTGTCCCCAGAAGCTCTGTTCTTGTTCTGACACTGTTATAATAAAACAATAACACCACCACAGAAGCCTGATGGCATAAGCACATCTAAGTAAGACCATAATCAGACCCATTAAATCTTCCACTGCGGTCACTGAGGGTTGAAATGAGATGATATTGCTACAGGCAGGGATACAGCTATCAACTGCAAAGCTAACTTTAACGTGGTCATCTTTCATGAAACATTATCTCTCCAAACAACGGAAGAAAAGGGAACAAAGGCCATTTCCTCCAAATCAGTTAAGTTATTGCTTATATCAAGCTTGAATCATGGTGCAACTCTGCTTTCATAGCCACACATGTAGTCCATTGGCCTTTGGACCACACTGGTGCAGCTTCTAAAGCAGAGCCTAAGTTTTCAGTGTTTAAATCTGATTTTCCAGTGTGGAAACACAGTGAAAGTGCAAAAGCTTTTGGCCCAGAAAGCCTTTTACTCAACTCTGGGTACAGCAAATGGAAACCCTCCCCACGGATGTAACACCAAACCTTTGGAAAGCTGCAAGCTCTTTGGAGAATACTGAATGAAAAAAGAAAAATCTAGGCCCTTTGCATGCATGCCTTGCTCTCTGTGGATTCACCCACGTGCTTGGAGCAGAACAGGATACACCAGGATGATGCACTTTTCTAGTTTAGCCATAACTCCCTGTCTGCTCATCCCCTCCCTGCCCCAGAGGATAATAGACCAATCAATCATCCATTGAGAGAACGTGGCAAAGAAACCACTCTAAGCTGTAACTGCTTTTGCAATGCCACATCACCTGTCTCAGCAACCCTGGGCCACAATCTGCTAATTACAAACAGGTTGAAGAGAGCTTTGCAACCCCTTAATGAAAATATCCCTGGCAAACTGAAGACCCAGGCCAACAGACTGAAAGGGAAAAGCCAGGAACTCTGTCCCCTTCATGATAGAGGCACTGACAAGGAGAGAGGGGTTAAGACTTTTGTAGCCTGGCCATTAGCACTGAGAGCAACCACTCCTGCTTCCCTAGGAGCTGGCCCGAGCTGCGTTAGCGGTTCCCAGGCTGCTTTCCCATGTTTTTTCAAGCCCCGCTCAAGATACCATCTGAATTGGTAAATGCCTTCCAAGTCATGGTCCCAGTAGCAGGAGCACGGTTATGTAGCCTTTACTTTTATGTTTCAGCAGCATCCAACTCTGTCTTAATTCAATTTATAAGCCAGTTTTCCATGTAGCACCTGTGGAATTTCTGAAGTGCATTTACATATGATTATTGGCTTTTTCTGCAGGCAAGAGAAGGAAATGAAAAGTGCAAGTCATTGCAATGACTCAGAGGTAGAAAGTATAATTTGAGCCCTAGCTTAATCACCTGAAAGAGCCAAGAATGACTAAACAAACTAATATTATAAACTCTGTGAGACGTGAATCCTTTCTCCCAAAATGACTTACTAAACAGTAGACCATGGTGAAGAAGTATATTTGCTTTGGCATTCCAGGCATTCCACACAGGGTATTTTATTTATTATTTTTAAAGAAGATTACTGGCAAAACTAGCTGTGATGCACAGATAACTCTACAAACAAAATTTGTTCTCAACAAACAGAATCAATGTCTCACCTGGATGTGAGAAACTAATGTTCGCTTTCTTATTGCTTCTGACTAAAACGCCTTGGCAACATACAGAAAATAAGGAAGGCTTCTCGGGTTTCTTTCTCTTCAGAGATTTTTGCATTTAGTGGTCATATTTGCTTTGGTTAAAGACGAGGGAAAACTCACGTTGCTCAAGCAGGAACATAAAATCATTTAGCTGCTCTATTTTTTTTACCAACTCCTATGCTCCTTCTGCGTCAGAGACATCAGAGCTGCAGGGCAGATGGAAAAAGGAACAAAACAGTGGACAAAAAACAGCTGGATGAGAATTGGATGCTAGAATAACCCAGCGACAGAAATACATAAGCAAAATATCATGTTAGGTTTAAAAAGAGACAGAATGTTAAAGAGGGACCAGAAAGTCTGGAAAGGAATAGTTTATTCCTTAGTAGAAGAATCAGAACAATTCACCAAGCTATCCTGACATAGTATTATGACACTTTTGTCTCAGGTGCAGGATTATATTTAAAATGTGCCAAATAATTCACAGAGATATTAAGTTAGTCCATCTGGAAATAGGACATAGATCTCTGGGACTTCTTTCAATATCAGATTTAGAGAAACTATTTCACATTTTGATAGCAAACATCTTATAGCTGACCCCAGATGCTTCATCTATTTGAACCAAGTTATTAAAGCTCCCCATTCTAAATATATTTTTGTTTTCCAAGGGCAAACACAGATGGTGCAAAACAGCATAGTACAAGAGATACCCAGGCAAATTGAGGTTGAGAGGTAGCGCATAGGTGGTACAGGGCTGTCCCACACAGAGCTATAGCTCAGGTCCGGCCAGGAGTAAGACTTGTGCACCAGCATATCCATGAACACAAGTTCAAGCCCTGCCTTTTCTAGTAAGCCCAGTATCCTGTTGACACACTCAGGGCTCCAAGGCACTGAACTTGCTTGGAAATTTTTCCCAGAGTCGTCCAATAAAGACCCAACAGTTGCAAGCTGCAGCACAGAAAATTCTGGGGAGATATATGGAAAAATTTCTTCACAGTGGAAGAGCAGTTAAACTGGGGCCCGGAAAGGTTGTGCAATATCCATCTATGGAGGTTTTTAAAACTTGATTAGACAAGAATCGAAGTAACCTGGTTTAGCTTTGAAGTTGGCTCTCCTTTGAGCAGAGGGTGGACCACAGGACCTAGAGGTCACTTCCAACCTAAATTATTCAATAATACTAAGTGGTGTTGATGTACTGATGACACCTGCACAGCACTGGGAAAAGACAGGCAAATGGGATTTGCAAAATCTATCAGTCTCTGGATATCAAATCTACTCTTGCAGGCCAAACCACCACATAAAAGGAAGTGATGTCAGCCTTCCCCATCAATGGCAGTATCACAGGTATCCCACTGACTCCATTTTCCCCAAGAACTTTGCTCCGTGTCCTGTGACTCATCCATAGCGTGGTCCCTGTGACAGCACTCCCACAGATCTGATATAAGGAAATCCCTTCCCCTTTATGCTTTCCCCACTCTTTTTCCCAATAACTCCAGGAATTTTACAAACCTTCCCCACTGCTGAATTTCCACAGTTCCACTGCATTCACCTTAGCTCCAAACACCTGACAGGAAGTGTGGAAGCATCCAGCACTTATGATAGGTGTTAAAATCCTGCACATCATTTTCATCTGGTATAACAGGCCACCATAAGGCATTATGCAACTGACCCAATTGGAGGCATTTAAAATAATAGAGTTTAACAAAAAGTGTCTGTTGTAATCTACTGAGGACTGATCCTGTCCCCACTGAGAATCAATAATCATATTACTGGAGGCAGAACCAGACCCTATACGTCAGCACCGCCCATCCATATTCTAAGTCAGTTGTACAAGGAAACATATTAGTTTCTAATCTTGGTTCTTCGGTGCCTAAATAAGTCTCATCACCATAGCAACAGATGGGTTCACAATCTTTAATGCCTTTATTTTCACAAGTCCTCTGAGAAATAGAGGAGGACAGCTGTCCCCGTTTTACAACTGAATAACTGCTATGCAAAGAGGCAAAGTGATCTGCCCCAAATCCTGCATGAAATCTATGGAGGAGGAGGATGTCAGGTCACCAGGTCTCCTAAGCATCCTATCAGTGCCCCAACCTCCTACCCCATCCTTGCTTCTAAAAGCACCTCCTATGTCTACGGCTACATGAATGTGGCCTCTGAAAACCAGGCTGTTATATATAGAGGCTCAGGCCTCCTGAAAGCCTAGACTATCACTTAATAGACTGAGTTGTGTTGTTTTTGGGGGTTTTTTGAAGATTTATCTGCCTGGGGGATTGAACTATGGAGGAATACCAACGGGAACTGGAAAATGCATTTAGCCAATTCAGTAAGCCAGAAGGCAACGATGAGGCTGTGTAAATCCCACCAGTTTGTTAACAGTGTGTTAAGGTTGCAAAAGGACCCGATTCTGTGCTTCCTTTCTATAGTATTTGGCAAGAGCCTGACTCCTACACTCTACGTAGCAGCCACTCTACAGAACATAAACATTAAGGTGGTTGGAAAGACTAATACCTGTCCAGTTGTTCTTCCCTGTCAAGTAGTTACCTAAAAAAGATGAAGTTCATAACCTGGAAAGAGAAAAAGTGTGCCCCACACCTGTGCTTTCATACATGTTTTGCTGCCCATCCTTCCGAAGGGGATGAACACAGAGGACCTCTCTGCCTGCTTCCCTTGGCTGCATCAGATGACAGTGGGTTACCCCAGGCAGGCATGTGCTATGCAGAAAGCCATGTCTACCCTCCTTTCTGTAAAATCTAAACCTGTATTGTTTTATAGGTCTCTTCTGTTCCAGGCATAAAATTCCAATTTCCCAATGTGGGATATTCTCATCTGGGCCTCTGTGTTAGGTTGTTTTAGAAAAATTTGTTACCAGATCAGGATTCGTTTCCAAATCTTTTTTATATCACCCTGTCTCTCCTCAAAGTTCAGGTATTAGCTTGATTCTCCTTTATTTATAATGGTTTATAGGTAAAACAACTTTAGTTCATGAGATTTCTATATTTATTTTATGAGAAAAAAAAATGCAAGGCAAGATTCATTTATCAATACAATCTTTTTAGTTTACAATTAGCATCAGAGTTGTATATAAAACATCTCAACCTTAAAATGTCTCTACTTATCACAGCAGTCTACACTGTTTATATTTACGAGGCAATTTGCACAAATGCCTTTAGATTGATGCAATGATCATTTTTATTTCATTTTTCTACTTCTGGTATGTTGTGTTCTTCTTTTCTTTATACTGGCTTTTTTCAGAAAACTTTCATTCATTTCTCAGGAAGAACTGCTTTAAGAGAGGCAGATGGGAGCACCTACAAAGCCAAATATGGAGACTGTCTCTACACGGCATAAGTGTTCCCCTGAGTACTAGTGAATATTCTACTTTTTAAAAGGCATGTTTTACTTTGGAAATAGAAGCAAATACTTTTAATTGTGGTTCTCAGCATGAAAAACTTACAAAAAGCATGTTTTTCTCCTCCTCAAAGTCAGACCTGTATATTAAAAACAGAAACACTCCAATACACACTAAAAAACAGGCCATAGTTGTCCTGGGAATATAAAGCAACACCTGCTAACCATGACTGCGTGAAGAAGATATGTTAAGTACAAAGTTGCCTTAGGTTTATCTTGGCTGTCTTAACTCTGATGAGATTAGAGTTGCAGAATCAAATGCAAATACAATCCCGTTTCATTACAATAAACCTTGACACTTCTTCAAACTACCAAAACATGTCAATGCTTCACTGTATCAGCTGTTTTTGAACATTAGAACTTTTTTCCTTAGTTATGCAGAAAAGGTTAAAATCCAGGACAGATGCTTTAATCTAAAAATGAATTACAGAACTAAACCACCAGAGAGATCTGATGTTATGCAGGGTGCTCAACTCAGCCTACGTGATTGACCTCTTGAATCCAACACGCCTTGGTGTACCCTATGAGCCACATTCAGTCTGGCAGCCACCGAAAAAAAAGTGTCAAGACAGCACTGAGCTGATCATATTACTTTCTTTTGAGGGCTTTCTAGTTGCCTCCCTTTAGAGGCAAAGACAACTTCTGTGGGATGCCTGAGGTAACCCCTGGTAGTGGCGGCAGCACTGCTGGAGCCATCACCAGTACATGTGACCCAGCAGAAGGTAGGACACAGAGATTCCTCAAGGATGTAAAGCAGGGGAAGGACTTGTGCCCAAACCAGGCGTACAAATGAACAAAACAAGTCTGCCACATTGAAGACAGACATGGGAAACCGAAGGAGTTAAAGAAGAGACTTGTTGACTTCTGGCATGTGTTCAACAGACTTTGCCTGCAGTGGGAGAAAACTTGGGCTTCTTTTGTCAGCCTGCAGTTACAAAAAAGGTCCCTAATGATACAAGGATGTCTGTTTTCACAACTATTAGCTTAGCTCACAGGAAGTAATGCACAGAGTAGAACCTGGCTGGAAAGGCACTTCTCCAATCTTTATTCATCCCACATAGAAAAATAAACTTCCCTTAGACTGGTACTTGCACTTCCTTGACATAGTCTCCCTCGCAGAGAGTGCAACTAAATTAACAATTGCTTTTATCAAATCTATTTTTCTTGTGTATTCTACCTGCCCAGAGATACATTTGAAACTAGGCTACAATTTAATGGACATGAATTTAAACACTGCCTAGTGAGAAGCAACCAGTGATCTCCATTATCCTTAATTTAAAGAGGTATTGGGAAATGAAATCAAAATAAAGGGCTTATGTGAAAGACCTTGGAATCAGTTTCCTACCCATAGTTAGCACTATTTAATTAAGGAACAATACCACTGAAGTGTGGGTTTTCAGCCTCTGCCATCTTGTTCAACAGAAAATTGAAAACCAGAATGCCTGCCTGCACTGTTAAAACCTGATGTGAAACACATTAGAGATTTGCACATGTATAAAGCAACAGATAAAGAAAAACAAAAATAAAGCAATACAATTTGAACCTGTGGGAGCCGCCCTGCTTCATGAAAATAGCACTGCGCATCTCAAAGAAGAGAAACAATGATTGTAAATAGCAATATTGTCTCAAGAGGTGACCCTCAATTACACGAGGCTAATATTGTAGATAGATATATTTTCTGAAGGGACAGGCAGCAGATCCACAAAAACACACAAGAAGAGGAGATAGAGGGCATGACTCTGCCCTCTTGCTTGAAAGGGACTGGGAGAACACAACCGGAGCAGGTTGAGACTGTGAACGTGGCACATCCAAGACAGACGGGTTTCTCGTTTCCCAATAGACAAAACGCTGTTGGGAGAGGAAGTCACACATGGTGGAACAAAAATGCAGGGCATCTCAAAGGTTAACCAGACACTGTGAGCAGAGCTACCTATTAGTTTGGTATACCGGCTTTGGTTGGTAGATATCAATGAACCGCACATTGCCAGATCTCCTCACCAGAGATCTCCTCTATTAAACACGGCCCAAAAGACCTAATGTGTATGGCAATATGGACAAAGAGGCCAGTTTGGGACAAAGAGGAAATTTAGAGCTAATATAGTGGAAAAGCCTGTGCAGGCAGAGGTTCAAATTTTGTACTCATTAGTATAAATTCATGGAGTCTCTGTTGGATTCTGTGGCCTCAATTCAGGTTCATATTGATGAAAACCAGAGAAAACTTGGTTCAGTTATTTACCTTGCTCCTCACATCAAAAGGCAGACTTGGCAACTTCTGACCAAAGCAAAATGGAGGTTCTTTCAGTTAATATTCCCCTCACACTAGCACACATATACACAAAACATGCCCCCTGCTCTCTCTGTCGTTAACATAGCCACATTTTGCATACTCTTAAGCAAGTGACGTGATACAACTGAATGCTGAGAATACCTGCGTTACTGAGTGGGCTTGGCTGCAAAGCTAAGCCACAACACACATCCCTACTTCCAGCAGATGGACAGAACTATTTCCAGTGTTTTTCCCCAGAACTGGGGAGCCCTCGGCCAAGAAAAGCTGCAGGAGATTTCTAAATGGGCTTTATTGGTTGCTCTGCTCTGGCTGTCAGAAAGTTCCTTCTCTCGGGTGCTTTCCTCATTAAGCCAACAATAAGGCACCTCAGCAAATACACAGCCACCAGAGATTTTAAGAATTCTCCAAACATCTACAAAGATTACAAGCATATCAAAGATATACTGGGAAGGTACGACAGAGGAGGAACTTCATTACTAGTTTAGCTGTTGGGATGAAGTAGGTAATAAAATATCCCTAACAACATAACCTGCTTTCTTGGTATTCTGTAGCCACTGTCGTAACTGACTTTAGAGATGAGCTGAACGATTCACGTAACTAAGCACACTTACAGTAAAATTAATACATGTATTTCGGCTGCTTAGTACAGCTGCTGCTTAGCTATCGGGGAGGTAAAAATCCCTGCTTCTGTGGCTCCAGAGTGACTCCACATGCTGAACTGCCTTCAGACCTGGCTAATAGATCACAGTGTTTGCTGTTTGTCAGTAAAACAGACAGAGTTCAAAGAGAAGCAAGACAAACTAGATCAAGGGACTCACCTATAAAGAAAAATTAAAAGAGTCTGTAAAGTGTCTGTAACCTGTTCAAGCCACGAGGAAAGGCAGGTATCAATAGCCTGGAAATACCTGAACGATAACAATAACAAATGCAGAGAGGACATAAGTCACGTGCACCAGGGGAATGACTGGAATGAACAGTATGAAATTGTGCCTCCTGTGGCAAGTTTTGGGAGCAGCCCATTTTTGCCAGTGTTTATTAGCTGTCAGTCACGTCCTGTTGTTAATCAGAATATTTCATGAGTAAGGACGGATTTTCAGAAGTGTTGTGCAGAATTAATTTGAGGTGAAATAAATCCAGCAGTGATGTAGCAAACTTTTCTCCTCTGGTGAGAACCTTCCTGCGAACTCAAGCAGCCCAGAGCTCAGACTGAGCTTCCCTGTGTTGAAGGATCAGCGCCAGCTCAGGACAGAATGACTGTCCATACGCTGCTGCATCAGAGCTCTTGGAAACAGTGGGCTTAATATCTCAAGTATTTCCTGATAGTGATTCCTATTAGGCAGTGGAATAGCCTCCTGAGAAAAAGATAAGGCAGCCTTATTGTTGAGAGAATGCAAAAATAGGAGAGCACAATACCAGAAAACTGTACTCCAGAGAATAAAACCTGTAGTGGCCAGGTTCATGATTGAATAAGGCTCTTCCATCTTTAATATCTACAGGTGATGCACAAGTCCTTAGGAAAGCTGAAAGGATTCGTATCCCCTCAAAAAAATCCCAATATTATTTCATATTTTGAAAAACAATTTCTTCTTGTTCTCCTAAAGGACAAAGTGAGGGCTACCTGTGGTAGGACTACTCTTATGGACTAAATTCTAACCAGGTCTGCTGTTCTCTTTTAATGTAAAATATGCACAAACTTACAGAATGCTTAATTTTCATTGCTTCATTGCTTCATTCACATTTTACTACTTCTTCTTTTCTACTGTAAGTAGTGGACTCAAGGAAATGTTGCTGCATTACCTAAATTCCCAGTCCAGTTTACAGAAGTTATTCCTATCAGGAATTCTCGAGTTCTGAATAAGATGATCTTAGTGAGCTTTCAGCAAGAAATCAGAGGACAAGGTGTTCATCTAAAGCAATATCAGAAGATATTTCCTTACATTTGTCAGAAATGACTGGAAAGAAAGGTTTATGAAGCACAGCACTGTCAGCCACAATCAGTCACTCTCCGACATGAAAGCCTGGAAGAAAGAAGCTGCTGATCTAGGACCCAAGGGACTTCTTGACATTTATTTTTCACAAAAGAATTCAGGCTGACCAAATCTTGGAGAAAGAAACAGGCAAAGACTATTAAAAACTGTGCCCAACCCAATATTCAGAAATAAAGAATGGACAGATGCCAAGAACCCCATCTGCCCTTCTCAGGAAATGAGCCAAACATTGTTCTCTGCTTTTCTGAATTCACACTTGGATGAGATTGTAAAGAGATGGTTTAATGCAAATGCACAGAAAGTCCAAGGAAGAGGTTTAAAGAAAACTGCTGCTCAGAAAGATTAGTAATTTTTCACTTTCTCCTGTGGAAAAACATCATGAACCATTCAAGTAACTTCCAGAGCACTTAACTTCAGCTAAGAAGCCCATGAGGAATAAAATAATAGAAATAAAATAAAGTAATAGAAACAGACAGTGGTTTTAAACCAGAGCTACACCCTCAATCTCCATCCACCATAGACAGGGATAGATAGACAAGACCAAAGAATCCAGATCATGCCTAGAATAGAACCTCTAACTACAAATGTGAAATAATTGTGGACTTCACCCTTTCCCCCCCTTTCTTTAATCGTTTACCAACTTCCAATAAAAAAAAAAAAGCAAGACTTTTTAAAGCATAAGAATGGATGAGCATGCTAGCTTGCAGATAAATTGGCTGCTACCAGTGTAGGACATTCCCCATTAACTTATCCAAATTAACCAAATCAGGACCTGAATGGCAACAGGTTTTCCTAAAGCCACAGATAAATTAGTCTGGATAAAACTGACATTAAATAATGCCAGAATCTGTGTAACGCTCCTTTGATAAGAAACTTGAACGGCAAAAGATGATTTAGGACAAAGGCTACACCTATTTGTCTTTTCCAGATTTGTAGAAGAAAGACTTGCCCCATGATCATCAGCAGTTTGACATTAGGTCCTCATGTTTTTCTCCATAGCTGTATTTTTGGGTGTTTTTTTACGGTCTGACCATTCACTTGTAACAATAACGAATAATTTACTAAAAAAAAAAAAAATCAAAGAAAATATGAGTCTGCCTTAATATTGGCATCTCAGATGATGTTTAACAGTTGCCTAGCACCATGGATTTGAACAGAGCACTTCCTCATCCCCGTCAGCATAAGTTAGAGAAGAAGCAACAGCACAATGAAACATTTGCAGAATCTTCTAAGTGGCTTACTTCATCTAAATGCTAGAGTACTTCACTATAATAGGAATGATTATATGTGGATTTAGCTCAATTAAGCATCACCTTGGTAATGCTCTCTCTTCTGTTATCCAAACATCATTGAATATGTTCATGACTGAAGTTTATCCAGGAAGCCAAGTCATTTTCTAGCTTTATGTTTAAGTGAGCCAAGTTTGAAAAAATAATTCTAAAAGCCTGAAACTAACTACTGCCCACTCACTCTTGTTACTTCAAATCTACATGCCTCAATTGTTCACATACTGGCTACAAACACGCATTGGCTGTATCACTTGACAAGTCCTTTCCAACTTTTTTCTGAACTTCATCCACAATATTATATGTTCTATGTTGAATATTTGAAAAATGTTACCACATCCTTACCTTGTTGCCTTTCCTCTGTGCTATGAAGCTGCTGTTCATTCAGTTGTGTCTTTGAATCTCTAATCTCTTCGTGAACTCTCTACAGTTGGTCCCCATCTTCCTTGAAGTGCAGTACCCAAACTGGGCAAACCACTCTAGGTGACTAGTTTGACGGCATCTGAGCAACAAATTAGTTCACATTCATGCATCTCAGAATCATCATTTCTTTTTGTTTGTTTGTTTTTGTTTTTGTGACTCTACCATGTTCCCCTTCACCCATTTTTCACAGGACTTAACCATCCTGGATTTGCATGATTGATTACTCCTCTCTACCTGTAGTGTCTTGCCTTGTCACTATGGCATAGCCTCTTATTTTTTTCAGATAGTAGCTTCAATCTGTCATTTAGAATTCATGTCTTCCTTTAAAATATTCTGTAGGTCCCTCTGGTATTACTGTCATCTGTGCATTTAAAAAGTATGCTCTCTACCCCATCTTCTAGGTGACTGACGAAAATATTCAATAATACTGGGTCTAAGACAACCTCAGTATTTTGACTATGGGTAACTTGCTGTGGCATTTCAGCAGTGCTTTAGCCTTGGATGATGTTTCTCAGGCCAGCCTGATATAAAATATCAAATTAGTCAAGAAGTCTCCATTCTGTTCTTCCCTGTTAAAGGCTGAGATCTTGCCCGTTGACACTTATACTAAGTGTGGCCAACGGTAATTCAGTGAAGGCTGATGGAGTATTAGCAATTTCTCAACATCATCTGTTGCTCAGACAACCTAGTCCCAGGAGCAGAACACCAACTCTTCCCTTGGCCATCCTATTACTGTTTTGTGTAGCTGTTTCTGTGCCTTGACAGTTTTGATATTGACCCTTCACATTCCTGCTATAAATGTATTCCATCCTCAATGGTCAAGACTTGATACGCTGTTTGAATGGCGGGAGACTGCAGTGATCTGACAACACACATGACGTTTACACCATAAGCAAGGACAACCACACGTTTTCTGCTCCTTCAAAAGCCCTCTTGTCTCCAGCTAGCACACCAGAGACAGTGTTTGGCTCAATGTGAGTCTAATTGAAATATACCCTTTTTTAATTCAGTTAGAACAGCATTATGCTACATTTCAATGCATTTCTTTTTGCTCTAAAGCAGTTTCTTGAAAACAAGCCACTGTTACTCATCTCTCTTTTCCGAAATGCTCTGCAGTCTGTTTGCACAGGACAGCAACGGCAGAAGTGGGCAGTTGTAATCAGGTTTTTCCCTACATTCTTTTAAAACTTTGAGACATTGGACTGTAAGACTACCTGATCTTTCAAGTCATTTTGTTGTATTCTCATTATGCACATTCACTGTTTCATAACTCTTCTGTTTTCAACGTACAGTATGTGGATCTTTTCAGATTGTTCCACAGACTGTAGCTGACCCATCCCACTTGCAGTAAAAGAACTTTACATACATACATATTTATGTGTGCACACATGCAGATACTTACGCATATTCATACATTAATATATACACACTCAAATGTAGGTTTTTATGTAAATATATATGGGCAGACACACTTACACATTGCACATGCGTACCTATTTCATATTTTACCTCCACAGCTGGCTGTTTGTTTATAATACAAAGGCTATATTGCTACCTGACAGCTCGAACAGAATACTTCTCTGAAAATTCACTCAGAAGATAATTATACAAGAAATTTTTATTTGGAGTATAGAAGGAGGAAAGGAGTAAGTTTGAAAACACTCAAAAAAACAACTCAAGTTATGCATCCATGAAAATAATCAAGTGGGGATTTTTCAATGACAGCCAAAGCAAAGACAGCGTGCATAACACCAGAAAAGGAAAAAGTACAGAGGCTGATCTTTGATACAAATCACCACTGAAGTTCACCCCTAAAGGCCAATTAAACTCCTTGTTCACTTTTAGACCAGGATTGCTGCAGAAAGCATGTTTCCTCTGGGCTTGGTGCTGACCCTCCGCACAAAGGGAAATTTCACCACTTAGGATGACCATCATACCAACGCAGTCACACACTGGTGTAGGAGAACCCCAAAGGGGAATGGCCAGACTGAGCATCCTATTATGCATAAGTTGGACTGGTTGGAAAACAGTGACTTAATTTAATGTGCCTCTGTGTATTAATGAAGAAAACAACCTTTCAAGTACTCACTGACAAAAAAAGAACACAGAAGGGTCCCTGTATACTTTGGGCACTTGCCTACAGTGTAGGGCAAGAGATTCAGGGCTGTTCTGCCTGGTCAGGAGCCAGAACTGGATACTCGCTCTCTCACAACCAGAGAGAACAGAGTCTTTTACCTGGTCTCCCCCTGCTCCTCAAGGAAACCACAAAGCCATTTCAGTTTTGACAAAAACAAACTCCCAAAATCATTCATACAGCTCTCTCTACATGTTACTTCCAGTGCCGCATGAAGGAAGACTTATCTCCATCACTGGACTTCGGATTAGGCTCATATAAGCAGGAATAAAAGAGGAAACGATAATCACGTGAGATCTAAAAGACTTGGCCTCTTGGTCTCTGCAAAGACAGGTCCCATATATCAAAAGCAGCCATTTATATCACCCAGAAAAAACGTGGGTCAGTGGGGATATTTGTAGTCTTGCATCCGTGCAGCAACAAAGACATTAAAATACTTCAGCCGAGTGGCTATACGACCTTCAACAACTTTGATTTCCCTGGCCTTTACTTAGAAAGTTTCTGTGAGATGCAACTCTCTGGAATATAAACTAAGAAATAAAAACTGCAGGTTCATACAGGCACCCTCTGAATATTACCCGTAGAAGGTAGAAAAGGAAACGAGTAATCTTTAATTGTAAAAACAATGTTATGGTTAATTAACCAGAAAAAAATCTTTGCCATCCTCAGTATAACTTTGACATTTTACTTTATTTTATTTTATTATCATGTGAAATAGGCCTTCCCTACAGGAGACCCAGGATGGCCAATTATAAACAGAAAAGGAATGTTTTAACATTTTATGTTCTCATAAATCAGAAAGTTTGGTGGTGGTGTCAAACTCCTGTGAATCACTACGCTCTGAGGCTGAACAGAGCATTCAAGAGCCTCAGACTTACCTCAAATTGGACATGCATCATTTGCATGGAAAATTTCCTCACATAAACCAAATGATCAGAATAACCTCCATTCTGCCATCACAAACTTGGTGCATTTAAAATGCAAAGCAAACAGCACCATTAGCAGGCAAAGCTAGGAAGCCTGGTTTCCAGAAAGTTTTGACCCAAGCCTTTCCACATCTCTGTGCTCTCTATGGATTTTCCAAAGCTTTTCCCACCGTGGGGCATGCATGGCGCCCTCATCTTCTCCAACCAGCCACCTACTCCCATGAAACTAATGGGAAGTCATTATTTTTGAAACTTCTATCTCTTCATCAAATCACCTTAAAGTTGGTAAGCAAGTCACAAGTTAATTGGGAGAAAAAAAGCCAGAGTAGCAGATGCAGCACGATCACAAAACTTTAAGTTAGTTTTCAGCGGGGGTTTAGGGAACCAAATGAAGCACTGTCCTTATTTAACCAAACGACAGAAAAATGAGGGACTACAGCTTGAGCTAACATTGTACATTCAATTCACCAGCTTTGCCTAAGAAGCCCGAGTTGCAAAAAAGTCTCCTGATCGCAGTCTCACACCGCAAATAGTAAACAGCTGAGCCCACACAATTACATTCACTCCTCCCTTGCCTTTCTCTGCTTTTCAGATCAATCGCAGAAGATTATTTCCCATTCCCGCACAACCGGCTGGGCTCTCCTGCCAGCTTTGTGCAGCATCAGTAGCAGCTCTAGCAGACAAAGGAAAAGAGTCCCTGTTAGCAGTGCAGGGACCAAGGCAAACCTTGGGTTTTGTGTCTTCATAAAACACCTGAGATCCATTCAGCAAGGCAGAGAAGGGGAAAACTCAGGGTGCTGGCAGCATCTGCCTAGCCCCAAGCTGTTGGGACTGTCACCAAGGTAAAATGAGTCCCTTTCCAATTTATGGGACCTGGCTCGAAGCCCAGAAGATTAATGTACTGATATTGCCGATCCTGTACCTGCCCCTTTCACCCTCACACCTCTACGGCAATCCAACTTCTGCTGCACCCGGAGAAGGCACTTTGCTTTCTACATCCAAAGCACCAGCCTTGCGGGACCTCGGCCGCGTGGTCACTGCCAGGCTGAAGCCCCTTTCATCGTTTCCCACCACCTGAGAAAAGTGACTGTACCCAGGAAAGGAAACCTGGTGCAGAAATGCCTGCGTGCACTGTGCCCCAAACCTGACCGCAACTGACTTGCAGAAAAGAGTTTCAGCCCGAACGGAAATTCACATCTCACTGATCTCAACATACTTTGTTCTTGAGGTAGGACCATAGCCACAAAACGCAATACGACAGTTTTTCCCACTGGACTTTCCTGCTTCTCTTACTTTATCTTTTACCACACTAAGTTCAATGTGTCTGCTTTAAAGGGCAGTGATTTGAAACAATTTGTGCAATGTCCTGCTTATTAGTGTCCTTTAAGTTACACAGTGTGCACAGTGAGCTTAATTCTAAGACAATGCTGTGAAATTAAAATCTTCCAAAAAACAGTAGATGTTAAAAGTGGAAATGGGATGTTTAACTGACAAACTGAATTAAAAGAATGTGAGTTATTAACTGAAGAAGTCACTCAGCTTATAATAGTCTTGAGGATAATGGCTCTATTATTTTTTAAAATCCATATATTGGTATCCTTGCATCAGCTAATAAATTAAAATAAACAGCAAGATTACCATAACCACTAGCAACCTTTCCTAAGAAGGAAAGACGAGCTGCAAAAATAAAATGCACAAACAAGGAAGATTAATGTTAGTGTAATGAAATACGCACTTGGAGTAGACAGACAGTGCTTCAAAGAAACTCTGAACTCTATGAACATCCACGACGCTCTCGCCACAGAAAAGTCCGCCAGGCCAGCATACCTCAAAAGGAAAACAGACCACTAGATAAGATGTGAAAAGGACCTCAGCAACAGACCAGGATGAGAGAACTTTGCGCACAGAACAGCGGTGTCAGTGCTCTGTGGGTCACTCACGGAGGACAAAAGATCTCCTGCTACTAACAAAAAAGTTTTATTGGTTTTGGTGTGTTGTTTTATTTCAAGAAAAATAATTGAGTAGTCTTTGTTTTCAGAGCTGAACACCTTGGCTTTCTTCCCTGAGCTCCACAGGAAAACAATCACTTCATTACCAGAACGCCTTGACAGGGACAGTCACAAACTCATTACAGGAAATATTTGAAAAATATCTCTATCACATCACTGTCTGTAAACTAAT
>VYZM01021719.1:158761-201260 GCA_013398915.1 Dromas ardeola
GGGTTGGGTGGCGGTGGGTTGGATAAAGAGAGAAAAAAAAAAAAAGACAAACCAAGAAAACACTGAAATAACTTCAAAAAGAAATAGAAATCCAGTCAGGCCTCCATGCAATAGAAATTCCTCTAAGTCTGACAAGGCATTAAAAATCTCTTTTGTGAGAACAGTGTGACAAAATTTCTGATACACCTCACCCATAGTCAGGGTGCATTGAGAGATGGACAAAACTACTGTTCTGCTCATGTCCAGGCAGCACAGCGTACAAATTGCTGGTAAATATTGAAGGACATAATCTGTATTTGGTCACTGATGTCAATCAGAATCCCTTCTTAACAAAAAGGAAATGCAGCTGGTTAAAGCACAGTAACTTCCTATTTTATGAAAATAAAAAGAGAAAATAGTCCTCAGAATAACATTATTTGTAAGCTCTGCAAATAGTAATAACACAATTCAAGGAAATATGATTTTTACTGTCTTCCCCTCTGATAAAACCAACATAGATCTTATTGCTTACTTTGTTCTTAATAAAGAAAAGTTGGTAAATGTCTCAGCATCATCAAATAGGTTTCAGACATGCAATTCTGTCCAAGATTATCTAGAATTTCTCAGGGGAAAGCACTGAAAGTATCTGCACCAATAATGGCAGAGTCTGATTTTAATAAATTAAATATTTTTCCTTTGTGTGTGCTCACACTCTAATAAAACACATATGGAAAATAGTAAAAATATTCAGAGAAACAAAATTTCCTTTGATGATGATCCACTGAAAGTAAAATCAAATCTGTTATTAGCCATCAGACTCTAAATGGTGTGATGAATGCCTGGGATTTACATGGCACTTTGCATCTTCAGAGTACTGTAATTAATTACACTTGTGCTGCGTGGCATGGTTTTCACACAAGGCTCTCTTTATGTCCAACTAGACATTAATTCTAACGGCTCCTTTCTTCAGCTGGCATAATATGGTGAAACTCCGGTCATGTATCTAACGTACATGAAGAACAGATTTGTACTGAATGCTACAACGACAGAAACAATACCTTTATTTAATTTGTTGGCTTGATGATTCTGATTAAAACCTTTAAAAGTACTTTAAGGTTTTGGGGTTTTTTAATAAGATAAAGCTCCAGAGGGAGCCCATGCACAAAGAATATATATATAAAATATCTTCCAAATTAATAGTAAAACTGCATGCAGAAAATTCTTAAAATTGACATTTCAAACCTATATTTATAAGAGAACTATAAGTTTCAACTATATGGAATAATCCTCCAAAGAATTTTTACATAACAGGGCTAACTTTGTTTTATTTGGTGAACGTATGTCAATAAATATAAAGCCTGTTGTAATGGAAGCAATCTCCATTCAATATCAAAAATATTATAACTTTTCCTCAAATTCAAAAGAGTTCAAGATAGCTTGTGGGTAGTTATTGATAGGAGACAAGAGACACCAAAAGGAAATATTAAAATAACAGTAAGATCTATGGGGCTAAAGAGGAATGGTTACGTCATGGCATCCCATCCCTGGAAAGCCATCCAAATGGAAAGCCATCCAACAGAAAGCCATCCTGCTAAGGAACTCATCAGGGCAAACTGGATGTACAACAGATTTCTTTTCCATTTGTCTTCTGTAGAGAATTTTTCCATGAAATACACTTTACATCCTATTCTTACTGTATTTGTATTTACGTGACTTAGCTGTTTTCACTGGAGCGCCTCTTATTTCTCCTGCCCTGCCTAACGCTGCAGATCAGTCCCTCTCCATAAAGCACTTCCACTCCAGCTGTTTTCCCTCAAGAACTAGTGCCTCTACTGGGATTTCTCTTCAGTTCTTCCCCTTCACAGCAGACAGAGAATTTAAGCCACTTTTGTAACTTAATAAAAAGGTAAACCCAAAGGGGAAAGGGCAAGAATAGTGAAACAGTGAACACAGCTGGAGATTTCAGGTAGGCAATGCCAAAATTACACTCCTCTAAGAAGTGGAGGTGAGGAGGAGTTTGAGGTAGGCAGAGTATACAGTGGCACCCGTGATCTCCCTTTGGAGCTCTATTTTCCTTCTGGTTGGCAGGACAGTTTGAGCCGTGGCAAAACAGATGTCCAGACCTCCCTTGTCATCAGCTGATTACCTTTTTAGGTGTACTATTTTACAAATGTTTAATGCATTATTTACAGCCCAGTTTCAGAGTCCTCCAGGACAGCAAAGCCTTAGGCATGTTCTACAGCCTACAAAAGCTCTTCTCATCTTCTTTATACAGACTTTTTGTCTCTTGGGGTTTTTGGTGTGTTTTTTTTGTTTGGTTTGTGGTGTGGGGTTTTTTTAAATTCTGAATCTTCACTGCCTTCCGTGACTGGCTCACTCACAAATTTCCATTTAAGCCCCTGATGGGACCCCACAGAGGTGAAGGTTTTGGTGTTTTTACTTCCCTGCCCAGGAAGGAAGCCTGATACTACCTCTATGGTCCCTGAAACCCAGGAGACTGCAGAGCAGAGTATTGTGATTATTATTTGAGAATATCCTCCATCGATACATTTCACAGCCTTCTCTTCCCCACTTTCTTCTTCCCCAGAATTCATCGTCTGCTTACATGAGCACAGTTTACTTTGTTGTATACCAGTAAAAGAAGCAAAAGTACCAATAACTAAAACAAGCATATCAACCCTATGGAGGGCAGACTACTAATACAAAGTCTTATATGAATCAGTTTTCAGAAAAGATACCAAAAGACAAACCTGCTTTATATTCTTTCTAAATCTGAGAGAAGAAAAAAAAAAAAACTCACACACCTAAAAAACAAAACAAACCAACCAAACAAAAAACAACAACAACAACAAAAAACCAACACCCCACCATTTGCATTGGCACAATGTTTCTCTTCTTACCATTGCAAACATTATCACTTTCAGGAAAACTGAAGCTGGAGCCAGAGTAAACTACTTCTCTCAGACTAAAACGTACATCAGAGAGAGAATCAGGAGGAAAATTTTAGATTTACTGCCTCCAGACCCCAACCTGAGCACTGCTGATCCTATTGAGATTTCTGGCTCCTCTGCTTAAAATTACCCATTATCGTTTTGATCGGGCTAAAAACTGCAAACCCTTCCAGTAACTGGCCTTAAAAAATACAATTCTCTGTGCAGGTTCCCTTCCCACTATTAAATGTTCTTCCAGCCTTAAACACTCCAGTGAACTTCAGTTTTACAGGCATTGCAGAACATCAGCCAGCTAGGGTAATAGTAATAGTTCCCCAAAATGGCATGGATTTTTAAGTGCCGTGCTTTTGGTGAAGAGCAGAGACACACAAACATACAGATGAACTGAAGTAATTCTATTGCTCTGTTTCATTTCTGAGAGCCACAGGGAAAGAGAAAAAGCTACCTGAGTGAAGAATGGAAATATTTGCTATGTTAGACAGCGGAAGCATGATTAAAATGCACTGAAGCTGAAATAACGACTAAACTCTATCAAGAATAACTCTCACCAACTCAAACCACAAGTGTCGCATTTGTAATGCAGGTAAGAGTGTATAAAATCCATCTCATCTCATCTCAAGGTACATCTTATAGCGTGTGGCCATTACCATTAAAAAGATATCCCCCAGAACGTATCACAAGACGAGGAGAGGCAGAATAGCATATTATTGTATCTCCAGTAACCAGAAGGAATTGAGTCCTGCCAGCAGTGCTCAAACATAACCATCATTTCTCTGCTCACTTGCAGAGAAACTCTCCCTACACCTGCTTAGAATATTTTCCACAACAAACTATTTTTCCATGGGAAGTTACTGGCTAAAAAATGAGCTGTTCATGGGACTGTGGCAATTGCAGATAATTCCAGGCAAATTTCTCCTTGACCTCCAGCACAGCAGCAGCAAGGGTTACTTGGGTTCCCTGGACTTTTAGCTGAACAACAGAGGGGCTGCTCTGAAGTAAAGGAGTCAGATCTGTGGACTTGTATGAAAAGTGATTCTGCCAGGGGACTGTCTCAGAGGCAGGGATCCCAGTTCCTCAGGTGCCCCAGGGATAGTGAGAAAACAACTCTGTGGTCCAAAGGATGAAACATCATCACACATCTCAATCAAGGGACACATCAAGGAGTAAGATGTTTCCCTTACTCCAAGAGTAACAGTCTTTTTTTTAAAAAGAAAAAAAGTTAACATGGAAAGAATAACTAAACTAAAATAAAAAATCTAAAGTTAGATTAAATTCTTTAAAATTGTGTTGAAATTTGAAATATTTTATTTTTATTTGAAGTGGTTGTGTTTTTTCCCCAGAACTTCACATTTCAGAAGAAATTTTTGCATCTCAATGCTTTACTTTGCTTTATAATGGAATTTATAATATTTTACTAGATAGTTTCCCACAGGATGAATATTCATCCGGTTGTATTTGACAGAATCCTAAAATGCCAGCTTACTTCAGAACTCTCTACATTGTTTTAAAAATGAACATGGCAACAGTAATTAGCACTGGTAGTTGCAAAACGGCAGTAGTAATTAAACCAGTGAAAGTGTAGGCTGCATATCAGGAAATATTTTTCAACACGGAAGTCTATTATATTTTGAAATATGTCTCCCAAGACAAGTAACGAAAGCCCCACCACTTGAATCAATTAAGTGAGACAAAACACTTGAAAATACACTGTGGGGAACAATCACGCGCCAGCCAAGCAGATGGACGAGATGATCTTTTAGGTTCTTTGCATCTCTAAAATCTGGGGAACAAACCAGCGCTGCCATGGGGAGCAGGGATGCCAACCAGGCATACCCTGTATTCCAGGACTCTTGTTAGCCAAGAGAGAAAACCTACTAGTGGGACCAGGATTATGCCCACACAGCAGAGACTGAGGGTCCGACAGATGCCCAGGATAGCTCTGAACCACCTCGCTCGCTTGGGACTGGCTAACAGACTAAGCGCTGCAAGGCATAACTCAAAACAGGCTGCAAAACTCTCCCCAAAGCTGGGAAAGACTCATCCGACAGCTACAATATTCCTAATGTAATAGGGCAGCTACTTCAGTAATTGCCTGGCTCTGGCTATAGAGGCTGTAGTGGAAATATTCATTAAAGAGTTTGGCAACCAGGAGGTCAGCTCGTGCTGGGTCTCACCCTTGTGCCTATTCAACAGGAGACGAGAGCATCACCCCGGTATTTTAAGCTCAAAGAGATGCAAAAATGCAGACTTCGATGCCTCCACCTGCAAGACTGCAGTCCCTGGGGCGAGCCATAGAGGAGGTAAGTTCAGGCCTCCTGGGATGGTTTCAGCTTTCTGTATCTCAGTGCAGCACCTACTGCACCATCTGCGCACCTCTCCAGATGCCGGTGTGAACATCAAACAGATCCGATACAACTTGCTGATTAAACTTTCAGGTTAGAATCAGTTAACCTCCTCCCAGCAACATGAGTTTCATGAGTTTGCATGAAGGAGAAGAAATGCTCTGCAATTTGATATTCCCCAAATCAATGCCATTTACGTGTCTTTATTCACAGACTACTTCTGATTTTTTTTTTTTTTTATAGCCTACGCTAGTATCCATAAAAACCCTAGCCCAACACTGGTCTTCATTTATCTTCCTTCCATTATTCCAAACGCCGGAGGAAATTTCTCAGTCAAAAGAAAACCTGTTTCTCCTCTTTTTTTTTTAATTTCTGCATAGTTTCTGAACACCTGCTCTTTATGCTGTACTGCAGAACACTAGGCAATTAAAAACTTAGAGAACAAGGAAAAAACAAAGCTTTTCTGTGTACGGGGAATTATACATTAGACAGTAATAGCTACACTTGCAGCCACGACTAAGCCGTTAATTTATGTGTGTATTCACTGCTAAACAACAAAAGCCAAAAATTACTGGGATTTTTATGTTTAGACTTTAAACTCAAAAGTGAAGAAATTCAAAAGCAAAGTACCCATAGCAACCTTAATTCTATTCATCTTGCCCTCTGATGCAGTGCTTGTTCAGTGATCACACGTTCCTGAGTAAACCTACATCTCTCAGATGATGTAAAGCAAGGTTAAAGAATTCTTAAAATTAATAAAGTCCTTCAGTATACTTGTTAAGATTTACAGCTAGAGTCATTCAAACACACATTTTGAAAAAGATGAACTGTCTTGATTTTTTGGAAGGAAATAAATGTAAACTGCCATCAAAGTATTTTTAACTCATCTATTACTTTTTTACTCTTTTTAACATATACTTTTTCACATTTTTCTCAGGCTCTCAATGTGAGAAATGAGTAACATATTACTCATTTTATCTTTTGGTGTTTAGCTTCAGTTCCTCTGCTTTTGCTCCAATGAGAGTTGAAAAATGCCATTTACCATGATTATTTGGGTTTTTTTTCCTTACTTTTTCTCACTGGAAGGATTTGTATAGACAAGTATAATATTGTATGATGATGTTTAATTTATGAGAGTCACACTGTAAATTTCCAGGCATTTTACTATTTATGTTTAACCTAACTTTCTAATAATAGGAAGCTTACACATTTGTGCTGTCTGTCCAGTAAATGTGTAAATTTGCAAGTCCTCCTTCACCTTTTGAACTCAATGGCTAATTTCACCCAAATTTGAAAGAGGAGGATATAAGCCTCCGATATAATTGCGTTCCTACAAGTTTAGTGGAAAAATGGGAAGGCTAGAGAAGACAAACACGAATTAACGTGGCCAGTAACACCCCAGAAGAAAGGCAAGTAGAGCAGAGCCATCTCCCATTCTGCTTTACAGCAGCCAGGTGGCATTAAAGTACTGGCTGTGCAAAGCTCCAGGTTAGCCAGGGGGTTGTTGCAGTGGTGTGGAGAGGAGGGACAAATCCTTGTATATTTTCTCACTGGTAGCATTGTCTAACACTCCCAGCCAGCAAGGTTTGCCAGCCAGATCTCAACACCGTTTCCTCCAAAAAACTGCAGTGCCTCTGAGGATTGAGAGCCGTGGCCTGGAAACATCCCACCTAAGGCACGTCATTCACGATGGAAGGATTAAAGTAATCTTGCGACTAAGTGCAGCGGTAATGAGACTTCTAAAAGCAGCCAGTTAATGTAGTTTGAAAAGGGGCTGCAGGGGAGTGGATTGCAGAGCTGCTGCAGCGTTCAGCCTGGCTGACACACGTGGCCATGGGAGGGGAACCGCTGCTGGGAGCGCTTTCTGCTCACGCTGAACAAAGAGCTATGCTAACGCTAAGAAAGTGCGTTACTTTCTGCAGTGACTCACTTCATAAAGGTGATGCAGCTGCATCTTGTGAATACAGTGGAGTCCAACAACTACTTCTGGCGAGCTACGTAGGGCACTGGAAAATTTCTTGGCTCTGTGCGTGTGGCCCCAAGCCAGAAGGTACCAGGTGAGCTCCAAACCCCTGAAAGTCTAAGTCATCTCTTACAGGCAGCCTACCCCAGCACCCTTCACAGCAGCACTTGAGATACTTTTGCTTCATGCTGTCACAGCAAGAGCACTAGTAGTTTCTGGAGCAAGAAGAACCAGGTATCTTGCTTCAAGCCCAGGAAAAATGAGAACAACCTGCTCAAAATCACACACAGAGTTTGTGGTATCACAGCGGACTTTCTCTGGCTTCTCTGCATAGGCAATGCGCAAGCACTAATACCAGATCCTAATGTAAAATAATAGAGAATCATAACCACATGCCACTCACTCTCTTTTTTGCCTTTTCTCAAGAGCAAATTAAAAAAACTCCACAAAAAAAAAACAACAACAAGAAGCACTGTCTCCTCCAACATATCACACGTTAGACTTGATAAGAAACAAAATAACAGGATAATCCTTTCTCTCCTCTTACTGAAAAATAAAATAATACAACATTAACTTTGGTAACAATAAAATTTATTGATGATAAATAAAATCCTTCTCATTGTAACTTTGCTTACAATCTGGGAATTGCAATGGGAAAGTATTCCTTGACCACCTAATGCTCCACAAGACTCAATCACAGTTTGGGGTCTACAGCAGCATTGCCCTAGCACCCCAAGGAGCACGTTAGATGGACCTGTCCCTTGAGAAAGACCATCTGATACTGGTTCTGGGTGAGACCTTACATAGGCAAAGAAATTCTAGTTCTGCCCAGTGTGTAGAGTGATCTCACCTGAGTTTATACTCTGCCACTTCTGTCCTCTACAGTTTAAAAGCCCTTCTGTGCTCTAAGACACTATGTGTATACCTTATAATACATCAGATAGTAAATGAGACCGTGGAGTACACAACGAGAAATCTATCCCCATCCTTTAGCTCAGAGTCACCCAGTGATTCTGAATTTGTATGAAGTCATGGTATCTTCCAAGAGGACTACGGGTAGAAAGCAATGCAAATGAAATTCTGTGTACCCAGACACATTTCTCTCTCTCTTAATAAAAAATACATAGGGCCAAGAATGCCTTCCCCATCTCTCCCAGAGCTCTAGCTGATGCCTAAGGAACAGCTGGTTGCTCACTTTATCCATCAGAGGTTGGCACCAGTGGTCCTACGTATAAGTGACAAACAGGCTCCTCAGAGATGTAAGGCTTCCATGGAGGTCACAAGGGATGTGTCACTAGAGCAATCAAAGAGAGTGGTGGGGACATGGGGCTGGATAGTAAAGCAAGAAGCGCAGGGACCCTGTAGAAGGCATCTGCCCAAAGTCTTTCAGCTGGGTGGTGTGCTGGGAGAGCGTGTGGCAGAGGAGTGTGAAAGGCAGCAGCAAGGAGAAATTCAAAGGGTCAAAACCAGGATGGGATGCAGAGTGTTAAGCTAAACAAAGCTTCAGATTTAAACCCTCACTTCCCTTTGTGGTTTCCTCAGCCATGATCAGGGATTGCCCATCGGCTGCATACTGTCTTGGGAAGGGAAACATAAAAGCTCTCTGGGCACATGAGAAAACATGCTTCTCCCACAAAAGACAGAGTCTGTGATTCTCCAGCAAACACATAACACCCAGCAAATCCCTGCTCGGCTCTGACCGTTAGGAGGTTTATCAGATTCAGCTCTCACAGCAGCAGCACCAGTCACATAGGAAGTAGTGACAATCTTCTGAGATGTTTTTGTTCCCATTTGGGAAAGGCGATGCCCATGGCAGCTCTTACCGGAGCAAGGCGCTGAGCTCTGTACGCACCAAGCCCGCGATCGCATTGGAGAAGTAGCGTTTTCCCAAAACAGCCTGAGAGAGGGAAGCTCATGCATCTTCTCCGCTAACCATATAGCTGGCCCATAAAGCGCAGCCGCAGCTGTTAGTGTAGCTGCAGCCCATTCCTCTAAAGTTCCAATAAAGGAAGCATTGCGTGTGAAGAGAGATGTCCTGCAGATGAGGTAGCGCTGAAGGGGGCCGCCTTGATTAAACTAGGTTGTTCTGCTGAGAAGTCCTCAATGTACTCTCTTGGTTATGGCTGTTAGAGCTGCAGCAGGGTGACATGAATTGCCTTTTATCTAATTGGAAAACACCCACAGAGTTTAGAAGTACTCATTTAGACAGGCAAATCAATAAAGGAAATGGTAAGCATGAGAATACGCTACGACTATAGAGCCTGTGTGGGTCCTATATGGTTTTGCTTAATAAAGATTAACTCTTGCCAGTTTGCTGCAATGCCCGGACTTGGATTATAGCAGAATTGGTAGATTCTACCCTATAACATTAAGGAGCAGCTTGCCCTTATGCGTACATCTCAAGGCAAGAGAATAAGCCTTTTGTTGAAGAGACTAGAAATTTAGAAGTCATTGTAGAGAAGGCAGAAGAGAAGAAAAACTCGTCTTAATTGTAACACTTCTGAAGCTGGCAATCAGATCAAGCATTATGTTTCTATTAAAAGGAAAAAGGAACAAAACCTGGTTTGCAAAATAGCAAGAGCAACAGCTGTATTTCCATAGAGGTCTGCTGTTAGAAGGCAAATTACAATGAAGCAAATGAGCAGAGATTCCAGCTTTTCCACTTTTAACTTTCCTTGTCCTTTTTCCTCCACCCTCATCAATGGCTGTGCAAATCCCCACCCGCAGAGCCACTCTAAAAATTCAGGGCTATCAAGAACAGTTATTTAGTTGTTAAAAAAACATCCAGGTTTAAAAAAAAAAAAAAAAAAAAAAAAACACAAACCAACAAAAACAGCAAAACCCCCACAATTCTTACAGTTGCTTAGTTTAGGATTAGTTTTGTTTTTCTTATTTCTCTTTGGCACCCTTCCCCTAAATCTCCAATCACTTTCACAACAGGCTTATGCTGAGTAGCTTCAGGTAGCTGAGAAAAAAAATCCTGTTTAGCAATGTAAGTATCTCTTCTCCCACTGTTGCTAATAGGAATTCTGTGCATAAATCACAGCATGCACCAAAGGGAGAACAGATCTTGAAGCCTAAGACTGTCTTTACCCACTGCTTGATTCTCTTCTCATTTACACCAATATATTGGCCTCAGAGGGAGCGCTTCTGACATGCCTCGGTGTAAGTCAGAGGAGAATCAGACCCATGGGATGAGAACAAAGAATTTTGACATCTTAGTCTGCTGATAGAAAGTCAGAAAAGAGGGTTGGAGTAACACTGGTTGACTCATGATGGCTCCTCAGATGCCAACAGCGTAGGACAGGTTGGTACTCATGCTCCAAACTCAGCCATCCTTACCTCACCATCCCTTGTCTCTGCCGCAGGCTGGCCAGCCATACCTTGAGCCCTTCCACATGTACTTCACAGAAGTACAGATAACCCGGTATTTCCGTGCTGGGGTGACAACTGTTTAGAACAAGGTCTTGGAGGAAGCAGACAAGACTAACAATAGCTTCCTGTTCAGAGTCTCTCTGTGCTCTCTGTACGAAACACTGCATGACAGAAGATGAGCCAGCCAACCTCTTGTTGCACCAAGGGCATCTTTTGCGGTATAGGACTACTAAACCGGGGTATCCTTTGTCTCTTTCTTGCTCCTATTTGGAAATATCTATAAAGCTTGTGTGCATTGTCCTCTCCAAGCTAGCCCCAGTTCTCGGGAAGGGGTACACACAAAGCAAAGGTAACCCTGGCAGAGTTTTTATTTGGTAAGTTTTTTTGATGCCTCTGAACTCCCAGTATAGTAGATGGGCTGCTTCTGACACTGCCTGGGCCTTCGTGATGCCCTCCAAAATATCTATGGGGTTCAGGATATTCCAAAGTAGGGCAGAAGGTGGTCTTGTCTGTTAAGCACATACGAGGGTTTGCAGAACAGGTCTCTAGGGTCGTGGTTTCTTTTTCCCTGGTGTGGCTGACTGGAGGCAGAACAATTGTTAGGGATGTGGCAAGGTCTTAAGAGAGAAATATCATGACTTGGGGAGCGTAATGGAGCATAGCTACAGCTGGGGTGGATCAGGAAGTTCCTAAGGGGCCTACAAACAAACGCATAAAGGTAATATTTCCTGGGGAAGGTCTGCCAAACAACCTTTCATGGTCATTGCCCTATATAGGTCTATTGGTATTAGGAAAGCACTCCTCTGTTTCAAAAAAAAAAAATACCATCAGGATTTTATGTAAGTTTTTGTATATATTATAGCTGCAGTGCCTTAGTTCATATGTTTCTTTTCAAACCAAGATTTTATTGATCAACATAAACAAGTGAAAAACAAACAGCTCCTTCAAAGACATACTTTTCATTTGCACTCATTCTCAGTTGGAGAAGGAAATGCATAATAAAATTAATGGATTTTTTATGAGTTCCTTTTCTTCTTATTGACAAAGTGTACTTTAACAAGGACTTTATTTCCTCTTGCTTGATCCCACACTAAAGTTGTGATCCCATATTTTGGACATCAGTCTGTTGCCATGGAAATGATTGTATTATCACAAAAAATGCAGTATTATGACTTCACTGCAGGATCAAGGAGAGAGAAAAAGACAGGCTGTAAGGGATCAAGTCCTTAAGCAGCAATAGCCTTAGTTATTAACACAAAGGAAGAGAACAATTATGAAAAATACATCCAAGGCAAATTCACTATATGTTTTGCAATGTTCAAAGAATATTTTCCCTAGAAGGCAAATGCTTTTTGAAGCACTAATTTCAAAGAGATCCTAAATGCCCAATTTCAATTCTTCCAATCTGTAACCCCCCTCTCCATTTGAAACATGCCCTTTCTGTGAATGAATCTTGGCCCTTTTACGTTCCATCCCTTCCCAATGGCCACTCAGGACCTCCTTCACAATTTTGTAGTCCCACATTATTAGTGAAAGGACTGATACTTAATTCAAAAGAATTGTTGCAATTGTAAACAGTCATTTAGTTCAGGTGGTGTGGGTGGTGGGATGAAGTGATGTGCACCAGATCTTACCCTGAAATGGAAATAGCACTTGGCTAGCATAACATGCAAATCTGATAAGCTCTCTCTAAGCCTAAAAGTACATACTTGCAGACACTGAGTATCCCCCCAAGACTGTACTTTACCTCTATGAGGTAATGAAGAGGAAAGTGAACTTTCCTCTTCATTTTCACCCTCTGCTATAGCACTTCCCTGTGCTGGTTGAGAACAATTTTAACTCTTACTCAAGATGAAGCAGAGGACTTCAGGGATCCTACCAGAGAAGGCTTTCTTAAGACATCACAGGGCCAGATTCAAGAGCTACATATAAATTCAAAGGTGCAAACTTTGACTCCTTCACTTGTACCAAGCATTTGTTTAAACCTAAAACTTCATCAAGGACCCTCCACATCCCAGCAGGGCTGCATGAATTAATTAAAGCCTAGGGAAAAAAAACACTGATACTTTGAAAACTTCAATAGCTCAATGTGGCCTGCAAGATGGCAGGTGCTACTGTACCCTGCTGATGTAATTCCTGACAGGAGCAGCAAACCTATAAGAGTAATAGCAACAGGTACACTTTGAAAAACTCCATAAGAGAGCTGTGACCTTAATAATTTGCTTTCAGGCCATACTTTTTCTTTCGAGCTCTGTTCCAGTGGCCATTTTTGGGTGTTGCCTAAAGCTGGAGAAGAAAAGAGATGCTGCTGCAGAATTCAACTTCAGACTTTGAGCTTTAATGAGCATGACTTTCTCCCAAAAATCTGCCAGCTTTGGCAGCTCTCTGAGAGCTCCTTTCCACACATCCCACATCAAACAGTTTCCCCTTGCAACCCTGTCTCAGGAAGAAAATAGGATTTGCAGTGGTCACAGACAATACAAGAAGTGCTGGAAGAATGATTAGGGAGAAAGAAAATAAAGCAATGGTTGAGATAAGAGTGTTCCTTCATGGTTCCTTTCATTTTTCTTTTGGATGAAAAACTTATCTTTCTTCTGAACTCCAACATGCACACACCATAAATTTGTGATTTCTTCTGAATTTACATGTATACAACTCAGGTTTCTCCACATTACTAAATCTTCCAAGTGAGAAAGCCTAAAGCATCTGTACTACATACCAAAAGACTATTCATTCCCATGAAGAATTCACTGATTTTTTGCCTCCAGATGTGTTTTAAGCTGCTGCAAAGCCTCAGAATTCAGCAGATTAATGTGCTTTAAATGTCATTTGATAAAGGGCACTGCTGCCAATAGTTCATTCACACTGCACAGATTTAATTACCTAAATGAAGTACCCTCCAAGAAACACATGTTGGGTTTGGTTTGGGTTTTTTGTGTGTGTGTGATTGTAGTTTAAGGTGTTTTTTTTTTTAATAACACTCCATTTCAGTTTGTATTTTTTCCTTTGTAATTGAAATTAATTTCCCTAGCTGTTTTATTTTAGAAAACACCTGGAACAGGGCTATTATTTCAAAGAGGTAATTATGAAATTAGAAAGATAACTATGATACTTATTTCTTTAATTACAGATATAAATAGGGACTATAATGCAGAAACTGCTTACAGACATCTTCCTGGATTGTGCTGGAAGAAAACTGCAGAATATACTGCTTGTCTAATTCCAAGGAGACACATCCAAGATAAAATTAAGAGGTTGCTAAATCTACTACTAAGTTCTGTCTGAAACTTTGACAAAGCCCTTCTCTGTCATAGCTAGCCCTGTTTGTGCAACCACAGCAAAAATTGTGAGGGTTTTTTTGTTTTGTTTTGCCTTGTCTTTAAAGCTTCCTTAGGTTTTAGTACATCATTGAAATCCAACAACAATATCTGCAGGTCTTACTACAGAAAGCAGGACTTCTCTGATCCTGGAAGAAGCATAGCAGGATAAAAGCACAATAGCAGCCCATATCCCTTGCCAGAAGTCTTAGCCACTTGCCTTTTTCAGCTGGAAAAGTTAATCCTGTGTTGAAATATCTACAGATAAAACAGTGGCAGCACCAGCTGCTACACAAAAACGAGCACATTAAAGGAAGGTGACATTGGAGGTTTTTAAGAGCAGGTAGGATAAGCCCATCTCAGGAAAAAAAATGGCTGCAGTCAATCTCACATAGGACTAGAGGGTCTCCCAGGGCCTCTCCAAACCCTATGGCATCAGGAAAAGACAGAGCTGGCACCTTCACGGACCTGGGCCAGCACAGCCCAGTGCAAGACAGAGAGATGGCAGCAACACCACCACCAACCGGAATAAAACGCAGTTATTCACCATCCCTGTTCAAAGCCCTCTGTTATTTTAGCTGGCCACAGCAACAGCTATAATTAGGCACTCTTAACACAGCATGATGCTTTTTAGAAATCAAGGCACTCCCCCTCGCCCCCCTGAGAGTCATGTCAAGGGGGCAACTTCCACAACTGCTGCCTGCTGACCCCTCTCTGACACGACTTGATCATTCTCTCTTATTGATCTCGGCCCTTTTTTCCATCCATGACTCCCAAGCCACCTGCCAGGTAATAAAAATCTGCATCAAAATGCACAGCACACAGGGTGCTGCGAGCCAGAAGCGACATTTGTCTTACAGACCTGGAAACCTGACAGTGTCGATAGGGGCCAGTTATCACAGCATTGTTTGATCTTTCTGCTGAGGTTGTAAATAACTTCCATGGGCAGCCGAATGGGGACAGAAAGAGAGACTCTGCCAACATTAACTATAAAAGGAAGGTGCTGCTGTGTCAGTGGCAGAAGACGTTGTTAAGCAGCACAAGCAACCCCTGCTGTCTACAAATCTCCAAAGACTCCCTGAGTTTCAAAGGCAAGGTTTAGGATGCTGCGTTTTTCTCGCACCATCCTTAATTATGTCTTTTTCTTTTAGTGCGTTGCTGTCCACCAAGATCTGTGTCCAGATCCATGACAAACACAAGCACCTCAAAATGGGTTAATGGGGCCCTATAAGGATATGTGACTTTTCAAGCCCGATCTCACTCAGATAGGAAAATTCTGCATCCCTTTGCTCTCCAAAGCACCTCCGAGCCCCATATGCCAGCAGAAGCAAGTGTACCCACTGAGAATGGCTAACAGGCTTTTTAGGCAATGGAGATACGCCTCTTTTCCCCCTCCTCCCCTTCCCCCACAAGGTGAAACTCCACAATATGCCTTGTGTGGCTACATAAGATATATCTGAATTACACACCACTTTCTAAAAGCCCGTTGGGCCAGGTTTACACTGAAAAGTCAGTGTAGCAACCCAGCACACTACTGAAATAGAAGTGATGAAGACCGAGGGCTAATGCCATGCGCTTTGCCAAAGAGGTGAAGCTTACAGATCTGATTCTGGCTCACTGCTTTTCCATTCCCATTCCAGATCTCCAGCCCTGAATGAGAAGGAGTTAAAACAAGCCACAAGAGAAGAAAAACTGGAGAAAAGTTAGGCAAGAAAAGTAAAAGGGGGAAGGGGAATAAAGGCAAACTGACAACAGGTGTTCTCCAGTGTGTCACCCAGACTTAAGCAGGTCTCAGGTGTGGAAATTCAAACAAAAAACAACAACAAAAAAAATATTCCATGCTTCCAGAAGAAACTTATTCTGTTGGGTCCATGTGGCACCAACTGGACCAAGCAGTTTCTGAGTAAAACTAGAACTCCAAACACATGATACTAATCCTCAAACTTTTAAAGATCTTTCCAGCAATCATGCCTGCCTCATCACTTGGTGTTTATTAAACATTGTTCACTGAACAACCTCTTTGTTGTGGGGGTGCTATTTTCTGAATTTACTGAAGTTTTGTGAGTTTACGAAAAGTACCAACTCAGTTGCTGTTGTTATCACAGACTAGAAGATATGTCAGGACATCTTTGATCCCATTTCCCTACCTGGAAAGGTTGCAGAACCTTCCACTGATCAGCTGTAATTTCAAAGGCAGAACAATTTTCTTATAATCTCTTCATTTTCAGCAAGACATATTGAGATTAAGCCTAGAGTATGATCACATTTTTACGGCAAATATATTGGCTGGCTTGGTGAAGGGAAAACGCACATACGAGGCTTTCATTTCACCTCAAAATGACTAGTATTGATAGTGATTAAAATCTGTCATGGTGAAAGAGGTTTTTGAAGGCAGATATGAAATGAATCAGTAGTTTCCATGCTAGTTTTTGGATGATAGCCATCCTTTTTGAATACCACCAATGAGGTACGAGGGAAAAGCAAAGTCCTATTTCATCTCCATGGGGCATGATCCCTCAACAACTACCACTGAAGTACCAGTAATGTTGCAGCCAGGGAAGTTGCCCAAGCTATGAGCTTTTTCCTTATGAATTAATTCAAACCTTCAGTATTTTTTCCTGCTGTCACAATCCAGTCCCTTTCATAAAGGCTAAAAGCATATGCTTTAAAAAAAAAGTAATCTTTGTTTCCATCCAGTTCTTCAAGGCTTTCTGCCAGGGGACTTTTTATTCATCCTCTTCTCTCAGATATGTATGTGATACATATGTAAATAGATGGTAATATATTTAGGAATATTTATATGCATTTTTCATTCTGTTTCTAATAGAAAGGACAAAACACATAGCTTTTTATTAAGAAAAAAGTGGAAAAAATGGAAACAGACACAGAGAAAAATCTAGCTTGCTGTTTTACTACATCACAGAATTTGACATAGGCTAAGAAATTTTTCTAACCGCTCATCTATGCCATCCTTCAATCTTAATGCAGTACAAAGATTACCTTCCAAACTTGTCCCTCACACTATTTAAGCTTTTCTGACTATCTGACTAAGTTTTTCCCTTTCTAAATTATTACTGTATAGGTATAAACGGATTTGCAGCGCGAGAGCTAAGGACCTAGTTCTCCTCTCCTTTATACAAAAGTGAAACGAGGAATAACTCCAATGAGAACACACCTCTAAAATTGACTAAATTGTACCAAACACGTTCCTAGTCTTGAGGCAACATTTTTCTCTTGAAAAAAACAATAAAAACCCCAAACTTATCTAACAATTTCAAATGGGTAGTTTATGAAATCTGGCACTTTTGGGGCCAGAAGAAATATTATTTTAATGAATTGAATTTATGGAAGTACTTATGTTGGATCATTACTCTCAGAGCTACAATGCTTAACTTGAAATAGTGACTTGAAGCTAGATTTGCTCCTAAAAGCAGGATTTTCTCTTGAATGTAGGTGCCTCCTTGCAAAGTTACAACCCAAAAGATTACACTCAATTGCAATCTTTCCCTGGAAGCAGTTAAACTCTTCAAGTACTTTCCTTTTTCACTGAAAGTTGTCATGTGCCTTAAGTTGGTCTTCCAAGCCTGCCCAGGGTAGTTGCGGTGGCACGCAGCTCTGGCCTGATGTAAAGCCAGGCTGCAGCAAGCGCAGCAGTGAGAGGCTGTACCCTGTGGCTCTCCTTTCCAGAGTCCCTCTTTATGGTGAAGGGATTCAAAGTTGCTTTTCCAAAATGAGTGCTCTAGCTACCCATTTAGGGACAGAGTGCAAACTGCTTTCACTGTTGAAGCTGCAATGCCGCCATTCAGGAAAGAGTTCAAAGAGAAGGAGGAAGAGAGGCAGACACAGCACAGCTCTGAAATCTAGCAGTGAGGACACTCTTCTGGTTAAGAGACCCAGGACTCAAGACTCTACCTTGTCCTTCCACAGAAGCAGCTGTAAGAGGTATCTTCTTTTCCACATTCTGCAGTAGCGGTATCTAAAGCTGTGCTTGAGCCCATGAAGTGTCCTCCCTCCACCTGATAGCAGATACACTATGGGTGGAAGCCTTTCCATCCAGTACCAAGGATCCACAGAGGTGAAGAACCACCTCATCTTCTCTTCTGGACTTGTTGCTCACATTTAGCAAAGGAGTTTTCTCCAGTCCGTATTCTAGTGCAGCACTCAGCAGTGCAACAAGCTTTTAAATTAATAAAAACCTAGGGCCCAGTGAGGTTTTCAGTACATGGACTAAAATACCATGGAAGTGAACTAAAGCAATTTGGGATTTTAGTTCAATTTTTTTTTTTCCCTCGCAATCTGTCCAACACAGAAGATTACCACGATCTTCTGAAATAAGTTAAATGAAGTAGCACAGCCCAATCCAGTGTCACCCAAGAGCTTGGCTATTGTATAAGGTCTACAAATTCTTCAAACCTATACTGATTTCAGTAGCTGCACCTTCAAGAGCCAAGACAATACACATACTACGCCCCATCAGATCACTGTTTTACCAGAAGTCCTTTAGCTCTACTATCCATTGTGTTTGAAATTATTTTCTGTCATTATTAATGCCAAGGAGCCCAGAATTTCAAATTTTCATCACCTTTTCCTTTTGAGCTGTTTTGATGGCTCATATTCTCAACATTTATTATCAACACAGAACTATAATGCTACATCGACACTTGCATTCAAACCGGACCCCTAAAGAATTCAAAGTTATTGCTTCACACACAGCTACAGTCTAAGACAGCTCCCGTACTGCAGCCACTCTGCTAATATTGTATCACATCCAGCTGAGACTCACAGCCAAGACAATATTAGCAGAAGATTCGCTCACTTAGTCACTTACTTGTGCATGGACACACACGCACGGAGCTCTTCCAACTTTTTTTAAAAACAACTTTTCAATTTCAGGCATTTTACAAAACCACTAAGCCCTTTTCTTTGAAGTGATATGTCTGACACCGGCTGACAAGAAGGAAGAAAAATTAAAGTTAAAGCTGTTGTTCTAGCCTTAATCTGCTGCATTGTGATTAGGATGATGCACTGGTTGGATAACTGCATCTGTAGGATTGCTATGTGTCTTGCAGGTTTAGGCAAAAAGCAATGGACTGCAGGCACAAGGGCTTATGAAACAGCGGTATGGGAATACATAAGCCGCTATCCTTCTCTCATCTATTTCAGAGAATTAATTTTTGTTATCTTGATATAGTCAGAAGGGCCAAAATGTATAGCTGTGCAATACCAGCACTGCCGTGCATCACTGCCAGACTCCCAGACTGATGGCACTGGTGCAGCCTATGAAGTTTCTTAGTTTGTGACAAAGCCTCCAAGTTAATTACACAGGCATCTTTCTTTTTTTGTCTTTGTTCATTTTTCAAAGTCCATTCTAACAGAGTTTCATAACGACAACCAAGGGGACAAAGTTTTCTGTCTTTTGTATCATTTGGTTCACTTAGATTTGCTAATTCTGCTGAATTCTTCCAGTAACTGCCTCACTATTTACCACGCAGTGGAGGTCTGATACCTTCCCTACAGAGACAAGTAGCTTTGCCTTCTCCTTTGGGCTCTTCGTACTGCTCCAAATTATTCTGATTGATATAGACCTCGATCCATGCTAATTATGCAGAGCTTCTCTTATAAACTGAAGTTCCCATGGCAACAGCATCGGGCGAACAGGTGCGTGGAAAGCTGTGATATATTAAACGACAGCTACCCTCTGCCTCTGCGATGCAGATTGCCATTCGTGGGTTTATTTATAGCAGGTAGTAATTAATCCATGTGAATCTCATTTCATTGAGAAGGAAAAAAAATAAAAATGCACAGAATGATTAGCAAGAGTCCTAATTATCCCCATACCTTTGATTCTGAAAATTTTGTCACCATCTGATAACTCAAACACAGAATTCACAGAATCATAGAATCATAGGCTTGGAAGGGACCTCTGGAGATCATCTAGTCCAATCCCCCTGCCAGAGCAGGGTCACCTACAGCAGGTTGCACAGGAACGCGTCCAGGCGGGTTTTGAATGTCTCCAGAGACGGAGGCTCCACCACCTCTCTGGGCAGCCTGTTCCAGTGCTCTGCCACCCTCAAAGTAAAGAAGTTCCTCCTCATGTTGAGGTGGAACCTCCTATGCTCAAGTTTGTGCCCATTAATTGATTGTTGAATTATCATTTGTGTGGAGATCTCATTATGAGAAACGCTAAGCCGTCACCTGACAAACACCTCGTATTCTCACCGCTGCAGCGCTGAAACTTGCATTAGTGTTGCTGCAGTGGAGGTGGAGCAATGAAATATAGGCATTATTCTGCAAAAAAAAATATAAAAATATATATATGTATAAAAATATATAAAGCCTATATAGATATGAGCTTTAGTTGGCTTTTCTTGGGGGTCCATAACACTGAGTCGAGTGTGAACCAAATGTACAGCACAGGTCTTCAAAACCTTTGACAGGAATGACAGAAACCAGATTTGAGCCCTGATACCAGCTCCCTCTGTGGCCTGAAGCAAGTCCCTCAACCCCTCTTTCTCAGATACGAACTTCCATAATGCCTCTTTTTCTGGGACTAAAAGCAAACGGTCTGAAAACACTTCAAAGATGAAAAATGAGTTATCATGCTGCAAAGGGTGATAAGCTTTGCATTTTAAAAAACTGCACGTTGTAGATTCATCTGGAGTGCTCTCTGTCTTGTGTTTTAGAGCTCCTTGACTAACACAGGTAAGCTTGGGAAGTAAAAACTAAACTACAGCATTTTTGTGGCTGATGAGAATCGTGATTCATACTGTGATGAGATACTAGTACTAGATGGAGTTATTGGATCTTGACTATCTCAGTTTTCATTCTTTTTCTTTTTTATGACTATGTGAATGATCATGGTTGGCAAAAAAGGTTCTAAAAAAAAAAAAGAGACAATGATAGAAAATCAACAGATGATCAAAATAGCCTTCCCCAAAAAAATCAATATACATCTTAGATGAAAGTGTACAGTTTGAAGCATGAGGTTGAGAAGGTAAAGAAAAGATCCCCAGTTGCTGTTATGTACACCACTAGAAATATTTTTACAAGCAAATGTTACAATAACAACTACTGCAAAACAACTTTTTTCTTTTTCTGCTGCTCTGGTTTTTTTTTAAAAAAAGCACTTGGGAAAACTTAATCAACCAGTAGATGTGGGCCAGATCATTCACAGGCAGCATAGCCTGAGCTACCTCAGTCTCAGGGCCTTCTGAAACTATCAGATAAACAGGGCTACAGATGACAACAACTAGCAAGTGGAAGGCACTAAAAATGCAAGCATTCCCCTCATAAATACATGCCCCAAAAAGCCAATTGCCACAGGGCAGTGACTGAACATCCCTTGCAGCAGGACTTGCCAGTGCCGCTTCATCCTTAAGGATGGTTTGCAGAACAGCATAGTGTTACTGGGGCCATGGGGTCTGAATTGTCAGAGTTTAGAGGACATTTTGCTGACTTGGGAGAAGTCACCACCTACCATCCCTTGAAGTTAAGCAGCTGTGGGGTTGGAGACATTGCAGATTATTCCAGGAATCATGCAAAAGCGATCTAAGTTAAGATTCAATTTCACCTATAGTCCAAGGCAGCACCTTGTTCTTGTTTTACCAGGTTCAGGTTAGAACTTTGCAGGCAACAGCTAAACTTGTAATTCTAAGAGAAAGCAAAAATCACGATGGCATAGCAATTATTCATTTCCTGAATAGACCCAGTTAAATCAGAGTATGAAAAATGAAAGCTGCATAGCTATGTGCCTAACCTGCTGGGCAATCCTCCCATGATAAACTTCTTCTTGGGAATATAAATATTTCACAGAAATGGGTTACACATGGTTTGAACCCTGATATAAATCACTGTCTACTCAGACCCAGACCTAGTTCTGGGGCCAAGCACTACACATCCAACCCTTGCAGAAGGCCCCACACCAAGCTTAGTTAGGAGATGATGTTGGCTAGTATGGGGCAGTAGAGAGGATATAACTTTGTCTTTTGAGAAGTTTAATCACGTTTTCCCTAGTCCCATACTAAATCTGCCCATATTAGACCCCCATTCTAGCAGACTTGATGTACATTCTCTGAAATTCATTAGCCATGTTTCCATTTTATTCTAGAAAACATGGTCTTAGAACAACGCAGGTGACAAAAATCATTCTTGCAAACCAGACTAATTTTTACAGCAAGGTCTGCTTGTTATGGCTTTCCAACTGCCCAGGGAAACCTGCATCATTGTCTAACAGATACCACACCACAAGACCAGGGATGGCTGGAGAACAGGACGCAGTAGCCACAGCTGCTGTTTGCATCTGGGGCGTGTTGTCAGGGATTCACAGCACGGTGCAGATACCATTTATACATGAGTTGCACCAGTCAAAATTCTGCTAAACTGGAAAATCCCAGCTGCAAAATCCAAGGAGATTTCAGCCCTGTTTTACCACCTGAACAGGAGAGAGAGGCTCAAGCATCTCACCAGCTAAAGTTTTACATTAACATCAAACCTGAGCCTCTCAGATCTTCTGGTTGTTCAAAACCCCAATTCAGACCAATTTTTTTTAAGTGTTCTCTGCCTACTTCACGAGACTAACCTGGGTCCTAGCTCTGAACTCACCATGCTTTCCCAAACATTTCGTTTCCCAGAAGTCTGTAACAGGACACAGAGGCCAGCTTAGCATTGGAAGCCCACATCTACTGAATGTTAACATGTAACCTTGTAAGTTATATCAGTTCCAGCCATACCCCTTAAACTCATCCTTCAAAATTGCCTCTTTTACAGTCAAGCCCTCAAATAACTACCTGCAAGGAGGAGGAGAGGCTACTGGCAACTTCTGAAGTGCACTCCAGCACGTGCCTGATCCTTGAAATGAGCTGTATGGAGAGCTGACCTATGCAAACACGCTTTTTCAGGAATCTCTCCCTGGTGCTCCCTCCTCTTACGCCTGTTATGTTTCACGGGGGCATCTGGCTTCCAATTAGACTGCAGCCTCTCCCAGCAGGATCCATCTCTTATGATGTATTTGTATAGCATGACTACAGTACCATTTATAGTTAATGGTAACGCATACTTCAGTGCTGCTGGAGTTGTGGTGATCTGAGGACATAAAGCAAGACAAAGTTTGAATGGAAAGAGAAAAATACCTTTTTTTTTTGTTTTTTTCTTAGACTTATTAGGAGAGGTGGAAAAAGCAGACAAATCCTTGTATGCCCAGGAGCTTGCCTACTTTTTACACTTCTACCAGTTAGTTTAATAAAAGACAGTACTTGCTTTGCCTAATAATTATGTCTAATATCAAGAGAGTTGAGGTCTCAGTTAAACTCTGTTTAAGCAGGATTTTAAATTAAAGCATGCAAACTTAGCACTCTTTACAGTGAGAGATCCCTTGTGTGCAGAAAAGAAGAGGGTGGACTACATGGGTGACGGCTAGAACTCATTTAGAAATAGCCACTGGATTTTTTTCCCTCACTTGGAAAAGCTGTAAATATTAAAATGCCATGCATGGCTTCCACTAAGTCATCCTCTTTTTACATCAAGCATATCAAGTTCTCCATTTTGAATGCCTCTCCAGGGTCTCCACTGTAAGGAAACATGAAATTGTTATAACCCAAGGAGCCTCTAACGACCCTCTTCAGCAAATTCACATTCTGCTCATGATTTATATGTTGCCTTTTTGTGGGTACTGTCATGTTTCTGCATACAGAGGACAACATGAAAACTCTCTTTTCCACTTATGCTTGTTCCAAAGGTCTGATTGCTCTTATAAAGACTCTCACAAAAATAATGCTGGATCAAAAATTATCACAGACTGATTGATATACTGATAGGAAAATAGATAGTAAAGAAAAAAAGGAACCACTAAAATTGCCCACCGTCTAGATGCCAGTGCATGGCTGTTAAAAAAATTCAGCTAGAATAGAGTTCAAACTAAACTCTTAGATCTCCCAGTCTGCAGAAAATTCATAATAACCATCCAGCAAACCTCTGGACAGGTAAGGGAAAATTGGGAGTCTTATCAACAGCATTAACATCACACAGGAAACTGTCTTTATGAAAAAATTCAGGGTCTGCTTATACGATTGTCTACACAATTCATTCCCTAGCTTACTTCATGCTAACTTCATCATTCAGCCAAGCCTGCAAAGAGTTTTTTCCCACCTCTCCCCAGTCCATAACATTTACAAGAAAGATTCGTTTCATTTCTCTCCTTGCCCCAATCCCAGAAGGAAACTTCTCCTTTCTTCAGTGAACATACTCCCATTTATGTTGCTTTGGTAATTCCCACTTCACGGCCTTTGTCAAAACTGTCATATTTTCTTCTGAGGAAAACCATACCCGGATGTATCTGGAGCTTGGCTACTAGTGACACTTAGGTGACCAAGGACTTTGCTGTTGAATGAGACCAGTCTGTTGACCCTCAGATTAAGCCTGGTACCACAGCAGTGCTCTTACTAGAGCTTCAAAGCAAACACCGCCACAACAAAACCTTTGGTGAGGGCGGGAGAGGTTATCGCCAAACACCACAGACTTTGAATACATGCAGAGGCAGCAGGAAAGCCGCCCATTTCAAATGCTTTATACGTTTACAGGTTTATTTCCTGATCAGCCTCACCTTTCTCCTGCCTTCCAGATCACTGGAAAGCATAGCCACAGTTGTTCCAGGATTCCTGGGGTCTGGAGGCAGCTCTTGTTGAAAAGGATGGACGTTCCTCACAAGGATCTTCGCCCCACGTGGAAATTCTCAGCCAAATGGTATTTACATGCCATAGGCCCTGAACCACCTAATCTATGCTAGTTTAGCAAAGAAAGAGGAGAGGAAAGATGACTAATTCAAATTTCGACACAATATTTGCAACCACTAAGGCCTGCTGGTCCCATAGGTACCGAGCTTAAAAGAAACAACTAGTAGAAAAACTAAGGGCACAAATATCTCAGGAGAAATAATTATTACAAGGTGGAAGACTAAAGTATCCTAAAAATTTATGAAGTGAGAGACCGACTTTTTTTTTTTTTATGTTGACATACTAGATACCTTAAAAGAAGAGCTGAGAATTCTTGTGCGATTGGGGCCCATCACGTTAATTATAATTGGTCTGTCAAAGATTTTAAAAAGCCTAAGTGATAGGTTTTAAAATGACATCAACAGCAGGGCACTCAGTTTAGTTCTGCAAAGCTGAGGAAATAAGCTCTAATAAAAGGGAACCTGTTTACTCCATAAAATCAGTTCCAGTCCCTGAGCTCTCACTTGAGCTCAGCACTGTGTGCGAGAGTGGGAGGCAATAGGAGTGATGGAATAATATTTCCAGTTTATCCAGCGTTTTCCCCACCCATTGTCAGAAAACATAGGGGTACCTTCCCTCCATTACTCAAACAATTTTACCAAAGATGAGGCTTCTTTAAATATGCACACAATTTCAAGTGCATTCAAACTCCAGCCCTAGCTCTCTTCCATTCTATATTTTAGATCAAACCTATATTAATCTGGAATTACAGCAGTACAGTGAAGGCAAAAACATTATAGGAATATTGTAATAATCCCTCAACCAAGAATCATAAAGCTAAAGAAATTCCAATTTAAGTTTAAATTGAAAAGAAAATTCAAGTAAATTGTGATGCATGGAAATGCATTATTAAGTCACACAAAACAATTTTTTCTTCTTTGAAAGGTGTAATGATACCGTTCAGAGTGCTGTATAAGCATATTTATGGTCCCACTAATTTTAAAAAACACCTGAGACCTGAAGGGGTTGGTGGTTGTGGAGGATTTTAGGCGAGACGAGGAATGTTTTGTTTTCTTTCTTTTTTTTTTTATTTCCTACACTATTAGTTGAAGCTAAAGCTTCAGAAATTTCCTAGCTGTGTGTTTCCAGGGTTTTGACTATTTAGGTCTGTTTTGCATTTGACTATGGACTTTCTGCATTTTGAGTGCTTGGTTCTGGATCTTACAGTCTCCTAAACTCGGTTATTGGCATTCAGCACTAACATTAGCAGCTGCTTTACTCCTTTTAAAAAATAAGGCTTTCTTGTACAATTTCTCTTCTTTGCCACTGAATGAGAGCAGTCTGCGCTTTTTCTCCCTCTCCAGAAGGGCATGAGATTACACCTTTCGGTGCAAGGGCCACGCTTCCCACAGCCCAGGGCAGTGGCATACAGTTTGACAAACTCCAGCAGCAACTGGAATCCAGATGGAGAACAACAGTCCCAGCAGTGCTCAAACCAAGGCACCCAAGCCCAGCAGGGGACTCCTCATCTCCCTGCCACAACAGCAACTCATAAAGTGTCTGTTTGAGTGTGTAAGGGCAAGTAGGAGCACAGCAAAACATCAAGCTTGCATTAATAAAGAAAGAAATGAGTCTGGATCCTTTGCTTGCATTAGACCTATTTGGCCAGCACCACCCACCACGCAGATGGGAGCCTGCAGAGAGTGCACAGAACTGCTGGGATCACCCGAGGCAAAGCCGTCATCTGCCGTGGGGCACTGACTTTCCGTAGTGACCCACTTTCCACTCATTTTAGCTCATGAGCCAATCGATTGATTTATTCCTGCACTCCCTGGAAAGCCAATTCCGGGCTCGGCCAGAATTTGTGGAGGATCTATTGCACCTTTCATACGCAACAAGTGGTTAACGGCAAACCTTAATGGCAGAGTCACGACCAGCTGCTGCCTCTCCTCACTGCAGAGAAAATCCATCCGAGCGCATTTCAAACCTGACCTTCTCTAGCTTGCAGTCATGACCTGTTACCCCCCTCAGTTCTGACCTCAACCAAAATAGCTCCCCTTGCCCACAGCACATTCACTTTTCACTTTATCCCTTTCAGTTGGATATATTTTACAGGCTGCTCCTGCTTAGTTTTGTCTTCCATCACCACCCACCTCCCCCATCCCTTTTTTTTTTTTTAAGTCATTGGCATGTTGCCAGCATTAAGGCAGCATTTTGCATATGGAATAAATTCATACATTGGCCTGTGCTAACATGCACCTTTTCAAGATAAAACTACCAGAGCTGCTGTTCTGGGGCTGGGGAATCAGGTTCCTTAATCCCCGTTTCTTCATCAGTTCTTCCTTGGGAAGCCCTCCTGCAGGGAGCAGCCCACAGTGAGGAGTGAAGAATAACTGGTTCAGATATTGCCCTCAACTCCATGGGACTTTCACTCGCTAAGAAATAAATAAAACCTGAAATAAGCAACAGGAGGAACTCTGTTATCGCTTGCCCTACCGCTTGATCTGCAAGAGGTCCTTGGGGACCTCTGTTCAAACAGCCCAGAACCACATGTACAAATTCTTTTCAAGAGCGTGTAGATCTCCATTAAATCTACTTAGAAGCTTTTCCAGATAAACCTTCCATAGAGAATGAACTTGGAGAACAGGCATTTCCATTTCTTTCCTCACTTCATTAACTAATGTGGGAGCATTGGCTGACTCCCACATACCAATCTGCTGCTGAGCCAGTTTCTCCGGGCTGCATATCGAGGCTACTGTCACACGTTACCGGATGCTTCCCACTGTCTGGTGTTTTTTTTCTGATCACTGATAGGGGAAGAAAAGTATCCTAAATTGGCCTTTCCCCCACCTAAGTAGCCTGCCCTTATGCAGCCCAAGAAGATGCACCACTACCCACAGCATAGCAGAAAGAAAGGTTTGCATCCTCCTCCCTCTGCATGCAAACTGTTCTCCCTGAATTCAGTCTTTGAATTAACTTTTACCCCAGCCTGCCTATAATCTGTAAAGCGTCACTAGTACCCTCAAACTGGAACACTTTCTAGCAGGAAAGCAGATCTCTTAGAAGTTTTCCTTTACCCTGGTTGTCTCGGGCACAGCAACCTTGTTTGTCCGATGTCTAGACATTAAGAAATAGCATCTTTCCTTTCCCTAAAAACATTCTTCATCCTCTTCCTCATCCTATGGTTCCTCCTTTTCGTGTTCTTACATGCAGCAGGCAAGAAATTAAGAGCCAGTGGTAAGTTTTCCTAAAAAGGCAGCTTCGGTTATCCCAGAATTATTTCTACATTAAAAACTCGAATGTTTTTGTAGTACCATTCTATTTTCTCCGGTGGTCAAGGCACCCGCCCAAGGTATGGGAGTCTTAGGTTTGAGTCTCTCTCCTGATGGGATTTTAACCCATGTCTTTCACAGTCCCCAGCTGCACCCTGTCACAGTGCCCCATCATCCTGGGTCAGTCAAACCCCATAAGCGTGTGCACAAGTCACCAAGGCAAACAGCTATTCCCTTGCTCTCTCAACTGATTTTTACACATTCTGCGTGAGTAGGAATGGTATCACCAGGGAGAAGAATCCCTCGCTCCAGAGCAGCCCCGGGACACACTTAAATGATGCTTTGCACAGAAATGTGCTGTTTTGTGTGGAGCCATGATCTCAAACGGGTCACTGCAATAAATAGTCCAAGAAATAAACTGTGGAGGAGTTTCATCGCTTTAACACAAATCGTTTCTCAATAGTTAATTTTCCAGCACGGACCTGCAAACTGCAGCACCAGGAAGTCGAACCCCTTAGACCAGCTTCAGGCCAGAGGAAAACATTTTGTAGAACCAAACTGTCAGAGAAGAGCAGCTAAACTAGTCAGATGAAAGAAGAAGAGACCACTCCCAACAACTGAGTCTGACATTAGAAGTTAAGTCAAATCCACAAAATTTTGGGATTTCAGGATGACCAGTTATAATAGCCTTAGAACTAAAGAGTTAAAATAATTTAGTTCATATTACAATGCAACTGGAACATTTTAGATGGAAGCAATCCCATATTAATAAATGTAATCCCATATTCCCAATAAGCAGAATTAACAGTTTAAGCTCTTGTTCCCCCTCACACCATAATGGAGAGCATTACACCAGCAATGGACCGTCTGGAACAATACACAGCCAGAGCCTTAGAGGATATCTGTTTGCAGACTTTACATAGTTTTGGGCGAGTGAGATTTTAGTAACAGCGCACAAACATCTCTTCCCAGATACTTGATCTGATTCGAACCATGACTTTGATATTGGTACTTACTGTTTTACTAGAGCCAAGTGGGCCTAAACAATGTCTATTCAGTTACTACTAAAAAGAAATAAGCAAATTAACAAGCCCATTTTCAATAAAGTTCAGAACTGGAAAAAGAATTGGCTTATGCTACATAAATCTCCAGCTAGAAATTAAAATATCTGGACTTGGTTTAATTACATTTTGAATGTGATCCCCAATAGGACTCAGTAACCTTTAGGGTTTAATAACCTCAGCTCATTTAATGTCCTTTCATTACATTAATGTAACAATCCAACAGCAAGGTTTGAAAACTAAAACTGTATGCTTCCTCCTGGGCTTTCCCATATGTTCACTATCTTTAGCTCAGACTCCCAAGATACTCATGCCAAGTCTTATAAAACGTTCCTAGCAGAACAGAAAAACATCCTCTTCCACTCTAATTTCTATATTTATTCTTTGTAGAGGAGGGGAAAAAAATTAATTTAGTACTGCAAAGCAATACTCTGGGTATCTACAAAGATTCAGCCTTATCTCAGGGAGAAAAGCTTATCAGACCTCCTCGTCTGGCTTCAGCAGTGGGGCAGAAAGTGTGACAGGTTCCACACCTGAGACTGCAAGTTGTTTTGTGATCTGGATAACTGCCTAAATACAGACTGATTCCAAATCTGGCACTAAATAATCATGCAGTAGAAAGACTTTTAGGCAGAAGAATCACAGAATAAACTAGACTGGAAGAGGCCTTTGGAGGTCCCATAATCCAGCCCCTGCTCAAAACAGCACTAACTTGCTCTCGGTTTACAGCAAAAGGCCCATTTGACAAAAACTCCTGCAGCACCTCCACTCCCTTCCTGTAAATTCAAATGTTTTAATTTTAGCATGTGACTTTTAGCACAAGTACAGCATTCTAAAACTTTTGGGGTCTCCATGTTCCTACCGCTGAACTCCGCCATCAGGGCTTGCAGAAGAGCCCAGCCCTTGGAATGGCAGAGCTGTGGCCCTCTAAGTGAGGACACCCCGCCGTAGGAGCCACTCTCCATCAACACGGCGGGTGGGACACACACCACCAAACTTCACCGTCTACGGAGCTGATGACTGTAACACAGCCACCTACTCTCCCTCTAAAAATCAGAGGAAAGAAATAAGCCTCTCAAGCATGCTTTATCTGACCTATTTAAGCGTTGCTTTAGGACAGCAGGAATTATACTCCAGAATCTATTGACTGTCCTGATTTGATCTCCACTGACTGTAGAGGAAACTCGGTTGTAGGCAGAGGAATCCTACCCTGTGACTGCTTTTACTCACTGCAGACTCTTTTGACTAGAAATAATGTGCATACGCAAACAAAGCAAGGCCACATTGTACCTTCCAAAGCAAATACTACCAAAGGGAGGCTGTAAAGGGATGGGGATAGCTATAGCATTTTTCTACAGAGAATATATACAGGCCTGCCCAAAAATCTATCTAAAGCAGCAAATATTTCTCGGAGATTCTTCCAAGTGCAATTTCTGCATGCCCAAGCATCTGCCCCCCTTCACCAACAAGTGTGAACACAGATTGGGATTCCACTGACTCTGCCCCCTTTGGGGATGAACCAAATTCCCTGTGCTTTTGCCCTGCTGGGTACTTTGAGGAAAAATGCAGCTATGGTAAACATTCCTTAATTGTTTTTCTAAAACACGTTAAAAGTAAACTGAATTCTTAGAGGCCAGAAATAGTGTGGCCAGGAGGACCTCCCCTCCATAGATTAGTATCACTCAGTACGTGGCTCTAAATCCCAGTGCGGTCACGCTCACACAGATGTGCATGTATCCTTTTTCTGCATGTTTCGCTATGGAAGGATCACAATGTAATTTCTAGACTGTACTAAATCCTAAACTGTTAGAAATAAAAAAAGACCAAGATTCTTCTGACTGCCACCTACTAAACATTGAAAAACACTGCTAAATTAGTCAAACAGCCCAGAAAGTTAATGTAACGCACTGAGTGCTAATGTACAGCTACTATGGGGCAATGGTGGTTTTTTCCTGACTTTTTTTATTTGCTCCTGTAAAAGCAACCCTAAGGAAACGGACCTCTTCAAAGTTCAAGGCCTGCAAAAACTTTAGAGTGACAACTTCTCCGCTAGGAATTCAGAAATACATTGAAAATATTTTTGTCATGTTGGGAACCTCAGTAGTAAGAGAAGGCTGACTGGGAAAGGCACGGAGGGTATTCCACAGGCAAAAGCTTTTGACACACAGGAGCTGTTGCTATGCCCGATAAGGCTGTGAAGAAAACTATTAAGCCCAGATATTACCTGCATACAGAGTACTTACACTTAGCTACATAACATAGCCACTAGTGCAATCACTCTGTTCAAGACCACAAAGGCAAGGTTACAAAAAAAGGCCAGTGCCGAACACCCCTCAAACATTAAGGATCAAAACTGGGATTTTAAGACTGATCCCTACTTTGTAATAAAATGGAAGCGAAAAATTCAAGGCCTAGACACCTCAGATTCTATATAGGTTTAATTAAGCCTGGAATTTAAGGTCTCAGACCCATGTTTAATTTAATAAAATCATAGGCGAAAAACACGTATCTGTCAATTTACCAAAGGAAGTTTCAACTTGAAATTACCCTGCCCCATGCCACAGGCAAAAAAAGTCAAAGCTGTGATGATGGAAAGCCTCAGATGAGGAACAAACATTTTTGGATGCTACTGAAGTCATTTATGTATACAAACCTGGTAAAATACACTGCTGAATTATTACCAGATCTTGAAAGAAAAGAATTCTGCAGCTGTGCAAAAATGAACTACCGCTTGGCCTAACAAATGAACATTTATATGTGCAGCAATAACACCTGATTTATGTCATTGTCAAGTTCTCTTTAATTTAGGAGAATTTGATAACCTCATCAGATATTGCTGCTGTGAGGAGAATCCTTATTTGTTAATCCAAATGGCATCTGTTATGTTAGTGGGAAAAAAAGTAGACACACCACTCCTCGAAGATGCTGTTTACATATTCCCTACCAGACATGATTTCAAGTAGTCTGAAGTTTAAAGAGGAGCTGTTTTGTGTTTCAATTAAGAAACAATTTGAGTCAAATGATCAGTACACTTGCTCCTGAGGAATTGTATTCTCGGCACATATTTTTATGCACCCACAAATTACAATCTGTGCACTCTGCTAAGCTGTTGTGTGTATATAGTGGGTAGCTGCACACCAAGCTGCCCTGTGGACAACCGCAAACACCATCTCCGTGCATCACGCTCGGGAGCACAGCACACGGGCAAACGCCCCGACAGAACACGTTGGCGCTTATAGGCAGTCAGTATGTCAGTATGCCGTGACAACTCATTACACCAATTCACAGTTCTTCCATTCCGATTTCTTTCCCTCCCCCATTTACCCATACTGAAGACATAACAGTCCTTGCATTATTGTTTTAAAGTAGATAATAAATGAAGTGGTTTAGGACTCCCTACGGGTCCTTTTTCACACCCAAGTTGTTAAGAGCAGTAAATGCCCTCTTCAACTTGGCTAAAAGAACAGAATGGTACAAGGGTGAGAATAGAGATAACAGTTGAATATGACAAGACCCACATTTTAGTAAGGTGTCAAGTACATTAAAATATCATTTACATTTAGGCCTCTCTCTTTAATGGCTCTGCAAGTAAACAAACAGAAGCTTGATAAGATTTAAAAGTTACATCAGCCCTTAAAAAGCCTGTCTAAAAAGGTTTGGTTGATTTCTGTAGCATATGTAAGAGTATTTGAAATGGAAGAAGCATATGACTCTAGACATAAGTATACAATGGCTTAATTAAATACAAGGTAGGCCAGGTAATCGTCCTTACTGAAGTTGCGAGAGCAATTAACCTTATAGGACAATGACACTTTAAGTGTCTGTAAACTGGTAATAAAGATGTTTCAACATCAAGGGCCAATATAAGACTTCAGTAAAGCTTGATTTTCTGAAGGTACTTCATGTTTACCCACACAGCATTTCTAGCGATAACAGCATAAATAAAATTAAAAAAAAAAAAAATTAAGATGCATACTTTAAGATGATCAAGAAAAAGTCAAAGTTTTCATTAAAAATAATTACTGTTCTGAAAAAGTGGTATTTGATATCTGTTGTTCACCTTGCTCCTACTAAGATAAAGTCTATAGCAAGCCATTACAATTTGCTTGTGGGGATTCTTAATATAACATTAATAATACAGATTACAAGTCTTCTTAGTATCGCATGCAAGTATACAGTATTCCCTTTATTAACTTTCTCATCATTCATGAAGTTTTTAATAAAAAAAAGACCAAGTTATCTTTATCTCTAACTGCAGCTAATAGCCACACATGACTGCAGCTGGTGTACTGAGGAGCCCCCAGCCTCAGGTTTCTTGCCCATACAGCAAGAATGGCACCACCTTACAGTTCCAAACGCTCAAAAATCACGATAGAAGGAAAACTGAACGCAAAGCACTCTGCCACAGCTCCTGAAAGAGATCTTGAGAGTGCAAAACATCTGACCTGAAGCCCAGGTGCAGATGTAAAAGGCATGCAAAACCTTTCCATTCAAAAGTGAGCATAAAAAGACTGTTTCAGCTTCACAAGAATCAAATGGGCCACCAGGTTCAGAAGGGGAGATGACTCTAGTGGCCTTCATGCTGGGTTCTACCAAAACACCACACAGCTGTCCAGAGAGCACAGATGGTCAAAATAATGAAGGACACAGAAATACTCAGCTCAGTACCAAAGAGTCTCTAGCCTAGCCAGGGACTCTGTGTCACTGGTACAGAGTTATCTTCCAGGTGACCTCTGTAACTACAAACACCAGTGAACTAAGCGGTTCTTCCATAGCGAAGCTTCCAATGAAGAGCAATCACGCCAGCATCTTTCAGCCTCCAGTGGGCACAGCCAGCCTTTCCCACCTTATTCTTCAAGGAGCAGGTATGTACTGAACCTGATGCCAAAACACGAGTCACCTACCAGCCTTTGAGATTCTCAGGGATATCAGAGAGCACTATATGGCAGACATGGAGCAACAGCTGGAGGTCAGGTAGGATATCTTAGGTCATTTCAAATGGTCTAAGTGGATGTAAACGCAAAAGAATCAAGCCATAGCTCTCCGTAATGAGAATTTGGATACCATACCTACACCTAAACGCATCCAACCCCAACCCTGAATATATAAGTCTGCTCTGTACTAGCTTCTGGAAACCTTCATTCTGGTGTTTAGGGCAGGCCCCAAGCATGGGTTTCTTTACTACAAATGTATAAGGATCCTTACAAACCCTTCAAATCTTTCAGTCCCAAATGAATCCCTCTTAATCAAACATCAGCAGTTCTAAGCGAAGGTTCTGTGTCCCTGATCTCCATCTCAAAAGCATCTTGCTTCTGCCCATTCAGACTCAAAGGGCTGGTGCAAGGAACAAGACCACAGCACATATACAAAGACTCAAATGTTCATCACCCAGACGCGCCGAATCAGTTGTTTCAAGTCCTGGCAACAGCCAGATGCTCCGTAGGGCTTGCCAGGGTGCCACAAATTCTGCAGATTTTAGTAAAGACCAAAACATTCAAAAGGCTGCTCACAAGTGGGGAAACACGTGCCTTCCCAATTTTCTAACAACTCAGAGTAGTTTTGCATGTCCTTAGCATTAAGGATCAATATTTTCCATTTCCCTCTGATCACCTTATCTTGTAAATTTACTAGGACGATTTAAACTGGCATCAACAAAATGGGATAAGAAGCTTGTGGCATTACTGGTACCTACAGCATCCCTCTCAGGTGACTGGGCATTTTGCTGAAGTTGGTTAAATTAGACCCATGAAAAGGCACTTGGCAGGACATATTTTGCTCTATCTATGCAGAGTGACAAACCTTTTTCATTTGAGGAATTAAAGAGCCTGAGGCTAAGTGGGAGTTTATGCCATTTTCTTTAGATTCTGCCCATACTTCATTATAGCAAAATTACCACAACATCGATGAAGAGCTGTGCTGCTTTTCAGTGATCCTAGTCTCTCCCTACTTTCTCTCTTCACAGCAGCATCGTCAAGTTTAATTTAATCCATTTTAAAAGTACAAGTACGGCACTTTCTTTTAGCAAATCATAACAAGGCTGTCCCTTTCAAGAACCACATTAGGCATCGTAGTTCAATCTTCAATGAGAGATTAAAAGATACATGATGAAGATTAACCAGAACAAACCTTTTCATTATGAGTAGGCCACATGTAATTGAGTGGGTTTGGAAGCAAATTATTGACTTGTCTGCAAATACACATACAACAATTATGAGTCTATTACTACTGCTTGGTCAGACGAAAGAGTCTATTAAGGACATTTATCCTGATTCCACATGAGTCTCCTCTTCTCTAAAGAATTTGTCTGCATTACACTAAGACTAATCAAGGCTGCTCTGTGGTTGACAACATTAAGTTTTTCGACAATAATAAATTGTAAAGCACAAATAACATTCTCCCCACATCAGTTGCACTTGAAGAACAGTATTTTTCTGGCTGTAAAGGCTGCATCTCTTTGGACAGGTCTGAGTGATAACACACTGCATTCTACACAGTCAGAAAGATTCAGTCAACAGGGGAAAAAGGAAAATGGAAATAGGAAAAAGAACCCACCACTCTTCTGCAATATAGCCAAGTCAGTCACACTCATAAAAAATAGTTCAGTAAAGAACATGGAAATCTCTGATTTCCTGTCACCTGCCCGTGTGATGCATCCAAGGCAGGCAACACCTGCTGTGGGCATTGTGCAGCCCAATAAACTTTGGCTTTGATGCAATCTTACTTTCTGCCGCTTCCTTTATCCTGCACCAGGACTTCCAAAAATACACACGGTCCTTATCGGCTGAGTAACAAACAGAGCTGAAGAAGGTGTGTGCGCACACAGAGGAGAAATGCAGTCCTGAGCTGGGAAGAAAGTTTCAAGAATTCGGCCACTAAATTTAGAACTCACAATCAGAGTCCAGCACTGAAATTTCCTGTGCAGCACAATGACTGGGGACTACAAGGAGGTTTCCTGGGGCTGCCACACCAAGAAGAGAAAGGCTATCTACATCAGTCACTAAAAACTCTTAAAAGGAGGATACAGCTGAATTTTTTTTAACTTTAAGTCCCTCAAAGCCATAAGTATCTAAGAAATCAATAGCCCAAAACCGTCCTGAAATTTCCTCCTTCCATCATCCACTATTATATGGACAACAAGCCCACTCTTTCTTGAAGATAGTAGAGACTGTGCAAGTAATGAAACAGTATCTTTGTTTTGCACACCTCTCCAGGAACTGGTGAATCTGGCTGGATTCAATGATGTTGGCTTGCTGCCACTCACAACCACTTCTTCATTTTCCATAATGTTTTTAAATAAGGTGTGGGAATGTCCTGTAGGACTACGAGCGCAGTGTAGGTCATTCTGTATTCATTGGGACTGAAATGGAGACCTATCACCCACTACACCTTGTAAAATACTTTTCAAATTCACTTTGTGGAATTTCAGCGCGTTTCCCACCACAGAAGACTAACCTTCTTACATGAGTCCCACTATTCACTCTAGTTTCACCATATTACATGCCTCACTCAGCAGAGGGTGAGTTCTAGGTTCAACTTCTTTCTGATTCAAGTTTAATTAGCATCCTAATCCAGGCAAATTGCCCTGTGTAAGTGCTGATATGTCAATTTGCCACATAGTTCTTGACCTTCCTTTGAGGAAGAAAGGAGAGAAAACACTTTTGTGGTATTTTAAAGGAAGAGCACCACACGCACATGGAAAAACTACACACTCAATCGTAAAACGCAAAAGGTCTTCACATTTGACAATGAAACAGCACCTGCACATTCAGGTCAGTACTTTTAGTGGCTACTAATGCTTGCTTTCCTGCATAAACGCAAGTTTCTACTAGTCATCTGCAAGTTTGTGTAGTGTCATTTTGATTTGGAAAAAATGCTAAGATTGCTTGGTTGCACAGTGAAATTAGATTCAATACATCACTATTTTCAAAGGAAAAAAAATCATACCCGAATTTCCTATTTGATCTTTGAAGTTATTTACCAGGAAAAGCAAAAGCTTTTTCAGCATGACTCATCTTGTTATCAGAGTAAAAACTGTTCCTGTTCTTCTCTGCAATCCTCATCCTCAAGGTTTTATACCCACCTGAAGTATTAACCAAAGCTCTGCATGCAGTTCTCCTGTTTTGCCTCTTATGTGACCATTTACGCTTGGTGCTTACTAGCTGCAGAGTTAGTCACAGTGTACTCCATCTACTTTGTCCTGGTGCTAATGATTACATGGAAATTCAGGACTCATCTTTCTAATGACTTAAGATTTAAAGGCTGGTTTGGGTTTGAGATTTTTATTTATAGCCACTGCCTGTCCTTTACTAGCTGGCCATCTGATACTAGTGTCATGTAAGGTACCTTTCAAAGCTACGACTGTGTTACGAAGAGATTACCTAATAAGTGTCCCTGGGCTTTGGTTAAGGCATTTATTGCCCTATTACCTGACTGCAGATTTGATTTGAAAATAATGCAGTAGGAAAAGCTCTAATCACAAAAAGAAAGTATACAAGCACATCTGGGTCTTTTCATTTTTTTTTCACAATGGACGTGTATCTCTCAGCCTCTGTATCACACCAACTTCTGAAAGTAAACAAGCGCGAGCACCAAATGAGATCAGATTTTGTCACTTCTAAACTAGACGCAAACAAGCACAGAGTACACTCTTGTACAGAAACATTTACAAATAAATAAGCAAAGGGCAAAGACCACAGATTTCAATGACAAAGTTTACGTGCTTCATGTGTCCTCCCTGTGAACTCTGTGCAGCAGTGGGTGTGCATGTGCGTGCTCTCCGGAGCATGGGATGGGATGCACCAGTCAGAAGAAGGTCATGGGCCCGAATGCTGACAGCCACATGGCACGTAGAGCACACAGCCCAAACGCCAAGATGGGGACTCTCCCTCAGGCGTAAACGACCCAGCAATCTTAGTGCTAGCAACTACCGGGGTCCTGTCAAAATGAAATTATCCAGCATAGGCACGGCCTGGGAAACAAATCAAGTATTGACATCTGTGTTCAGAATATCATCCAGAAATGTCTTTCCATATAAAGAGCGCATTACCTGACTTTCATGTGTCATTGCTCTCCTTTTCAGAGGAGAACTTGGGCTATTCAAATCTCCATTCCTGTTTGAAATCAAATCAACACTGGTTTTGTTTCATTAGTTAACCAAGGCTTCCTGATGCTAAATATTAATTTAATTCTGCCACTGTCTGTCTACCCGTTGTACCAGCGTTCTCAACAGATCTTCCTTGGGGCTTCACAAAGGCCAGAAGCTGCCTCTGAACAGAAGCAATACATTTTATGACAAGGGAGATGCTATTCTTTCTACGTTACACCTCTGAACTGTATCCTATGGGAACGGTCATGAGGCTGAGCTGCTTCCTTTAGTCAGAATCTTATAAAAAAAAAAAAAAAACAGGAAAAGGCTGAAATTTGTTGTAATGTTCTGACAGCCACTGCTTAGTGGGAAGAAAGGGGCTGCATTCCATTAGTATGGATTCCTACTGAACAGTTAAACGAACTAAGACCTACCCTCAGGGAGTCGGGATGCCTCTGCTCATCCAAAGGCTGTGTCTTCCTATACCTCACTAGCAAGTATCAACTGTGAGACCTCTTCTGTCAGGTCTTTAAGTTACTATTATGGTATTAAACACACACCAGCTCCAAGCCTCTTTTTATACCTGGTAAAGCAGCAGACCCTTGCAGGTCACCTTCAGCTCTTCTCCTGTAGTCTTGATTAAAGCAAGTGGGTGCTGCCTACCTGTAGAACTTTTCCAGACTTGAGGCTTCTACTTCTTTTCCTATTTTAGAGATGATGATGCACATATTTTTGTACTCCCAAATTGCATACGCTCATTGGCAATCGTAATTCGCCTGTTTAACAGCTCCAACACAGCAATGACTCAATCGCGCGGGGCGGCCATGAGCTGCTCACGCAAGTTCTCTGTGGTGCCAATACACCATTTGCCTCTTGCCTAACTTTTAAGTGCTGCTGTTCATTACAGATTCCACATCTACCCCACATGCTCTGGGAAAAGGCATAAAGCTGTAGGCACCATTTTACTGTGAGACAGTGAAACAGAGCCTTGCTTGTGGACTTGGACCCCCAGGAAAAGCAGAGTTCCTTCACACCCAGGGACATAATTAATCTAAGGCTTTGCAAACTCCCCCTAAATGGTAGGAAGCTACTTGATTCAAAACATGGACAACCTCCATTGTCTCGGTGCACAGAGAAGTCTAGTAATGCAGCTTTTCCATCAGCAAACCCAAATGGGGTCAATTTAACAGAACAACTTCATCTTTGTGGCCAGAGCGTAGGAGTAAGCACCAGAAATCTCTCACGTCTCTCGCTTTCTTTGCTTGAATGCAAATTCCAGGCTTCTGCTTTAAATATTTCTAGCTTAGGTATAACACACTGCTGATCGACTTGTTTTCAGTGCTTCTCTCCTGATTTGCTCCATAGGAGATGCAGGTCTTTCCTAGTTGCAGCCAAGCTTTTTCAGCTCCAGGTGTAGGTTTGGATGTGTTTGACTGGGGGAGGCTCTGAATCATTCCCAAGTGCCAGCTAAGATAAGTCCTTGAGGGAAAGGTTAGTCTTTGTGCCCCATTTGCTGCCTGCTTTTTGACCAGAGACCGCTAGATTGCTTTGGTACAGGCAGTATTTTATGGCTGAAGTGGTATCAGAAATACTAGCTTTACATCCCTCTACGTAGGCTTCAGTAATGCCACACGGCAGAAATGCAAATCAACATATTCTGTATTCGGCAGAGACCAGTGCCTCAGGACAGGCAACTAGGAGTACTGTTAGGGGAAGGACAGACATGAAATGGCAGGATGGAAGATGCTTGCTTGACAACATATCGAGATAAATCGAGTCTTTGCACCAGGCTTGTGCACTGTATGCCTCCAAGGCATAACATTTCCAGTTTAGTTTTTTTTTTTTTGGAAAGCATTCTCTGTGATTACAGACCTCACATTTCTACACAGACCTGGCCTTAAATATTGCTTTAACTAGTGCTGTTGGTCCTTTCTTGATCATTAAATTCATTTCTAAGAGTTAAAAAGTGTGAGTGGAAGGCAGCTTCTGAAAAACAGAACTCAATATCCATACAGAAAGCAGGTTTCTGGCTCTTACTAATGCACCCTTCAATCTTCAATAATAAAACTGACAAGTTCTCTCCCTTCTTCAGAAAAGTTAGAGATATCATCCAGCATCTACAAAACGTAGCTTCAAAGAAATCCTTTCTGCAAAAGAATAGAAAAAGTGGTGCTGACTGATGGATGGGAATCAGTTAAACTGATTTCTGAGACCTGTTATGCATTAATAAATCGGAGACTGTGTGTTCATTGAAAGAAGTGTAGGAGGCATGTTAATAACTTTTAAGGGAATAAGAAAAAAAACAGTTTAACATTATATTTCAAAGGAACCTACAGGAGGATTAGCACTAAGATCTTTTTATGAACACTAATACTGAGCACTTACATGAAGATCAAGAAAATAGACATCTCCACAGGAACTCCCGCAAGTTACTTTTTGTTTTAGAAGACACTGCTGCTTTTCACTGCCCTTAACAACAACCCTGTGCTATTTCTGAAGCTCTCTTGCCCAGCCTACTGCAAAGGTATTAGTTCCAACGCTCATCCTCAATTATAACATTACCAAAAAAATATCCTCCTGTTTAGCAAGGACACAGTCTCAGAAACTGAGAAAACTTCTGCGCTGAAAGTGAAATCAAGCACATGCCTCAAACCAGGGGTCCTGAGAGGTGCACGCTTCAACGTGAGCAAAAAAGAGAGGTTTGCAGTTCTGAGGACTCAGGCTCACAAATCACCTCAGTGCTGTCTCTGCCCTCCCAAGTGGCTGGCTGGATAAATTAAGTTTAAGAAGTCGGCGGGGGTGGGGGGGGAGACTCTCAACCTGAAAAAAATTTGAGCCCTTGCAGCCCTCAGGAACAGGGCACTTGTGTAGGCAGACGAACTTAACCAGGCTGCTCTTCCTCGGTCTCTTGGCTGCAGATGTAGGAATCTAGGAAAAGACTCCCATTTTCAAAAAACTCAAGACCCTTTGGAGTTTGCTGCATTCAGGCAAAACTTATTTATGCTGCATAAGTGGGTTTTTTCTTCCTCCTCAAATCAAACAAAACCAGATACGTTTCCTCAGACTCATTTATAGTGTGACCCTGCTGGTACTGACACATCGAAGACACTGCTAGAGGTCAGAATGCAAAATGATTAAGACAGCCAGAGATCAGCTATATGCTGGGGAAGCGATGTTTCAGTTGATAATACAAGACTGTGCTGAAGTCTGTGAACACAGAACACGCTGTTCTGTCAATAAACTCTTACCCTCTTTTCCTTCTTTGTTCCAGCTCAATTACAAACTCACAGAATGGATGTATCATGATAGGGCAGGCTTATAGATCAGTAAGTTAATCAAGCAAAGGTTCAGCTATGAAAACCTCCATGATTTCTGTAAATTGGAAAAAGCATAAGCGAAGACAGAATGTGTCCTGCGTTTTCTGTCGTTGTAATGTAGTTGAGATACAAAGAAATCCTCATTTAGGCAGCTCGGGATGCTAGGTTACTTGCAGCAGTGGACAGGTTACAGCGCAAAATACCATATTAATTGAAAGTAATCCTGTTTCAAAAGCATAACATCGCTATGGTCTATGCATTTTTACAGTGCAGTTTGTGTTCTACATTCATCCTACAGCTCAAAGACGCATTTTCTAGGAAGCTAGAAGTCAGGCAGCATTTTTAAGATGAAGGGCATGCTATTATATGAATATACACTTGCATAAAAACATGATCTGGGACAACTAAACAAGAAATTAAGACATAACTTGTAAGGCTTATAAATAATTGAAAAGAAAATGTTCCAAAGTTTTGATGTGTCATAAAAGCTAAGTTTAGAAGGTGAAGAAATTATTTCAATTAAACAGAACAAATGTCAGCAATGAATGCCTAGGCATTTTAATGAATTCATCTGTAATACTATGGTGCATGCTGAGGCACAGAGCCAGTGGGGGTATAGACATACAGACAAGTTATTTGTGAATATAATTTGAACTGCATAAGGAACACCTACTCAGAATGGGAAAGAGTTTCTTGAAACAGAATCTGCAAGAGCTCCAGAATTTTCTGATACCAAAGCCTGATTGCACAATTACAATACATAAAGATGAAGCAGCAAATAGGTCCAAAACCAGGGAAACAGTCCAAGCAGCTGAAAAAAAAAAATTCCTTTAACTTGATTCCTAATATATATAAAGCAGTTTTGAAACAGCGCGGTTCCACTGACTAAAATGGCAGCACTTTCCACCCTGCAAAGGAAGCAAGAACTAAGCTTCCTTCTGCAAAATGACACATTAGAAAAGTTATTAGTCAGTTGAAAGACAACATTTCCCTCTACCAAAACAATTAAGAGGGCAAAGGAGCTATACACACAACAAGCACAATGGGTAAATAGAGCTGGTACCCAAATTATTTCTCCTCAAGAAAAAGTGACTGGAAAAAAAACTGGAAGGCAATAAGTTTTAAATTAAA
>VYZM01021719.1:201276-230467 GCA_013398915.1 Dromas ardeola
AAAAAAAAACACACCAATCTTCTGCCTGTTTATAGCAGCATCTGCATTTCAAAGACTATCACTGCTAGGACCCCAAAATCACTGTCAGCACTCCAGCATTCCACTGATCACCCACTGGTGGTTTTACTGCTCTTGAAGCCATTTCTTATCACATCCCTTTCAATGAACCCGATTCCCTCAACCTTAATTTACCACGTTTCAGTTAAATACTGGATTTATTTTTATATTTGGTAAATAGTAAACACATTACATCATTGGTGATTAAACAACCAGCAATGGTGTCTAACACTCCCGCGCTTTGAATCCAAAGAACCCAAGCTATGGGTTATGTCATATGTATGTTACCAGTGTGCTGTATTGCACATTGTTTTATTGAGTATCATTAATGATACACTTTCTCTTTGGTTAATTATTTTTTGCTGTGGGAAAAGCATGCTCACAAGCTCCAGTGATAAGCAACACCACAAACACAGCCCATGTTATGTGTTACCTGCAGATGTTACACACTGAATTTTCCCAGCCATATGTTCTCCTTGTACAGAGCCATACAGGTCTTCCACAGCCCTGATGGGGTCCTTTGATGGACTACTTAGTCCTTAGTCCTTTGATGGATTACTGACATCCTGCTCCTTAACCCTTTATTTGACTATCAGGCCCTCTACTAAAGATCTCCATTACCTCACTTGCACAGCTATAATAATTAGATTTCGTATTTTTGAAACCTTCAATTATAATCGGCAAATAAAGCCTTAATCAGTGCATAGCTGAGCTGTGAAAAGCATTGCCATGGTGGGTATAGGTCAAGATTAACAGAAAGGACAATGTAAGCACACACACACTGTTTGAATGCGTTAGGGATGCGATCTCTTCACGTCTCAAGATGTGAACCAAACCAGCAGTATTTCAGAACTGGCTTACAGGCAACTTTGTGTTCTTGCCTGTACTCCTGGAGAGAGATTATGAGATGGACCATGTGTCTATCAGTTTATGGCAATTCCCCAAGTCCTAGGAGCATTATAATGGATTTTGAGTTAGGACAATCCAACTGAAAAAAAGGTAATTCTATAAGCTTGAAGCACTTAAAAGGAACATTTAGCTTGGCATTTAGCACCACTATTTAGCTTTTCCTAATAATTTCCAGGCATTTTGTCAAACCAAAATCAGAGTTGCCAGATCATGAAGATAAAGACACAAAGCAAAAAGAATTAAACTGGACCAGGAAGACATATTATATTTTTTATAGACCTCACTTCTGTCCTCAAAGAGAGATTTTTGCATGACTACCTGCTGTTAAACTGCCTCCACAGGCTCGTGAGAAAGCTCGGTTGTCTTCCTCTGTCCTTCAGACACAGCAGGAGAAATGTCTGCAAATAACAGCTTTCCATTAAATTATTTCAGCAAGTGAGCAACCAAGCCAGGTACCCCCTCCTTCCCACCCTCCCCATGAAGGTACAGGGAAAGAGTTCCCCCTCGGAGACTGTCAGGTGAAAGATAACTCATGAAGTCATGGAAACAGATATTCGCTAGGCAATATTGGGCTTGTTGGAGGCTTCACATGGGACAACTGGAATACCAAAGGGCTGTAGAAGTGAGAAAACTGAACTCTGGACAGAGAACAGGTTTACAGTAATGACAAATAAGGAATGGTGGAAGCTGCTAGGAAATCAGCACAAACAGAAAGCAAGCAAAACACTCTGCAGTTATTCAGCAATGTGTAAGAAATTGCAACTTCTGACAAAGAATGTGAGCCATGCGGACAAAGAATTACTTTGAATCTGGCAGGCTACAAATCAAACTTTCATTTCCAAGACTCAGGTGGTGAACAAGTCAGTCAAATCTTTGAAAAAGAAACTAGGAGAAGGTTTTATCATTGCACAGACAGAGGAATAAATTGTGATGCTTAAAAACAAAGAGCCATGAGAAGCATAGAAAACCAAGGTGAAAAAAAAAAAGGGAAAAAAGAAAGGAGAGAGACATTTCACAACAATAATGGACAAGTACAAAGAATAGGGAACCCAAAACAAATAAAATACTTGGAAAGCAGTCATTACAGATATGCAGCTAGCACAGAGCTGGCTTAAATCTTTTTACCTTCTATAGTGGTTTACACCTATGCAAAATGGCTATTAAAGTCTGCTGAACAGCACAGTCATTCCTTTATATGATGATAAATGGTTATACAAGGCATGAGAGAATGTCACATTTAGCAATACAAATTCTAATTAATGAACAGTGTTTTAAATACTATTAACTGAAATGAATAAAATTTGAGTAATGAGCAAGCGAAAGGGAACAGCATCCCATGACTTCTCAGTCAGCTTTCCACCAAGCCAAGGTATTTGTAGGAGGAAGAGTCATATCCGCACAATGAGGTTTTCCACAACAAAAGCAAGCACTGAAACAGAAAAAAAAACAGTTTCTTTATCATCCTGAGCACTGGAAATTAGAGCAACCTGTTCCACATAGCCTGGAAAGCCACAGCTCAAGTTGGAGTTAACAGATCAACAAGCCATAGTCAGATCTTAATTGAGGACCAGAAAGATTGACAGCAAATATTCCAGCAAAGACAATGTGTTAACTGAAAATGACACTGCAGCTAGCCTTTATTAAAAAAAAAAAAAAAAAACAAACCTAAAAAAGAAAAAAACACACAACACCAAAAAAATCCCAACAACATAATTTTAATAATCATAGAAAAATACAGGTTGGAAGAGACATCTGCAGATCATGTAGGCCCATCCCCTGCTCAAAGCAGGGCCTGCTTCAAAATTAAACCAGGTTGCTTAGAGCCTCAACCTGTCAAGATTTGAAAGTCTTGGAGGTTAGAGAGTCCACAGCCTCTCTGGGCCCTCTTCCTATGCTTAAGCACCCCTTGTCGTGAAGAATTTTCCTTTAGGAATTTCCATTGCATCTACTTCTGCCCATTGCCTCTTGTCCTTTCACTGTACATCTGAGAAAACTCCATACAGCATCCCTTCAGGGAATGGAAAGACTGAAAATAGATCCCTAGATCCTCCCCTTGGCCATCTCAAGGCTAAACCAACCCATGTCCTTCAGCCTCCCCAGTATGTCTCATGGTCCATCCCCTGACCATGTTAATAGCCCTCCACTGGCCTCACTCCAGCCTGTCTCTTACACTGGAGGGAATGGGGAAACACCAACACTAGTCACTAATAATATAGTAGTGGTCCCCTGCAAGGAACAAGGCTTTTATGGAGGTGGGTTAGCAAGTGGTTTCCCTTTTTCATTAGTAGAGATACATAGGTAAGGGAGGCAGCATACCCAGTGGCGTCTGGTAAATTTATATTTGACATCCCAGTTGCACTGTCTCGTTGCACAGTCATCCTTCACACAAGGACTTCATACATTGCAAAGGCAATTGGTAAACCTGATACAGGTGGAAAACACATCAGAGCCTCCCAGAGAGACAGCAACCCCTCACAGAACTAATCGTGCTCAATAGCGCATCCTAAAACCCACAAACCCCTAAAGAAGTGCTGGCTAGTTTTAGGAATACAGCGTATGGGGAGATTTAGAATAAATGAACAATAACTTGCACCTTTTTCCATGTATCATGGATTTAAATTTTAACAAGACAGAGGAAAAAACATCTATAAAGGACTTCACTAAGTTGAGTGACACTGTTCTAATTACACTGAATAATCTTGAAGCAAAGAAGGTTTTCCATATCACGCCTTTAAAGGATTTAAAGAAAAGAAGAAAGCCACAAATTACCTTAAGAACTGAATCACTCTGAAGATTAATGATATTTAGCCAGAAAAGACTTCAAAGGCACAAAGCATCCTTCCAAAATCCAATTCACCCAGCCACCCAGGAACAAGCAGGTTGGTTCTGCTGAACAACTGGCAAGGAGGAAACAGATTTCCTTGTTTATGACAGTCAAACAAGAAGCTGAAGCCAGTAGGTTTCCACAGCAATTCTGCAGTGCTGCCTTATCCCGAGGAAAGAAGCAAACTGGCATCTGAGCTCCATAAGGAAAAGCAAAGGGGTACTCTAAGGGCAATTTTTAAGAACTCTCCTGAGTTCAAACCCCTTCCCCAACATCTGCTTCAGGTCAAGGAGATTTTTCTTTTTCTTTTTCTTTTTTTTTTTTTGCCTAATGTGAATCACCAGGAGGCTCCTCTTCCCCTCAGACCCCAGGAACCAGCTGCTGAGACAGACCATGCAGCTAGGCTGAGATGCACCTGGTTGCTCTGGATCTTCTGGAAAAGCAGCTCAGGATGCTCGGTCTCACAAAAGCAGTTTAGTTCCCTTTTTTAAGGATGAGAAAACCCATGGGAACAGTACCAAAACTGTGGTAGTTGTTGGTTACCTTGACACCACCCATAATACAAGCCAAGTAAAAAGCAAAGAAATAATTGACTTACTGAAATCTAAAAAACAACCGCCCTGTTTCTAATGTTGTGAAGGACGAGTGAACAGAAATAGAAGTGTGATTTTTCTCTTTTATCCCCTTATTCTAGGATCAGATCTAAGAAGTTTCTCTTGGTTATATGGTTTTAGATGAGAAAACTGTGTGGTGAAGGCTCCGCTCTTTGAGCAAGACTTCGATCCTCACATTTTCCTCACAGCAGGGAATATAGGCTGAGGAACATGTTTGCCATAACACCCCATCCCTCCTGTGTGGCGCCAGCTAGATTCAGATCTTGGTCCCTTTCTCACCCTTCAGGACTACTGTATTGAGCTCTACAAAGGATGCAATTTCAGTAGGCTTCCCCCACCACCCTTCTCCCCTCTTCTCATGACCCTCCTCACTTCTTTGGAAATGCTTAAAGTACAGATTGATGATGTCCCTGTGAGAACGCTATACAAAGGGAAACAAATAATATTATTTCCACAGGCAGGTTACAGACTGAAGAAGTTAGGGCTGGATTAAAAGTACCTCTGACTTCTTAAATCTGTTTCACAGCCCACACCAAACTCCCTGCTGTTCTGAGCCAGCCAACCAAAAGATACATTGAGGAAGGCGGGGGGGGGGAAGAGTAAAAAAAAAAGAAAGAAATAAAAAGATATATATAATCTTCTAAACAGAAGAAAACTGTAAATACAGCCATAGAATTCCTCCCCAACAATGTAGTTTCATGCAGATAAAGTCATTTCCTTTGCACAATAGAGGTCAATAACAATACCTTGAGACAAATACTGCAAACGATATGCCACTGCGGGAATAAACCAGTAGATTAGAAACAGAAAGGATTATTTATGTAAAAGAGCTACATTGTTTGTTATTATTTAGTTTGTACAGCAGCTTCCTGAAGGCCTCTGAGGAATGATAAACTCTGCAACATTTAAGGCTGCTCATTTCTTATACCACTGAAAGGCAGCCACCCTGAGACTGCTCTGTTGCCTCCCCTGGCCATTTTTTCGGGTATTTTTACAGTATGTGGCATTTTCCTTAAAGTTATGGCTGCAATTTTTCATATTATATGAAGAAAAGTTTCTGTCCTTCATAGAGTAGCAAAAAAACTTGAAAATGTGAATGCTTTCAGAAGAAAAAACCCCAAACCAAAAGACCCACCGCACCACACCACACGCTTATTCCAGCTGCAGGAGTGCAACAGCATAGCAACACCAACAACAGGCAATGCCTTCTTCAGCCCTTCTTCACCAAGGACCACACAGTTATGAAGCACTGGCTTACAGTCTTGGTACAGGCAGGTACATCCAGAACAAGTTGGTGTAATATTAAGTATTTCCACAGAACATAAGATATGCTCAAACCGACAGGCCTACGATAGAAGGGCTACTTCACAGCAGGGTCCCTCAAGCAGCTTTCCAGTGATGGAAAACCGGTTCTTTATTAAAAACAAACAAACAAAACCCCCCACCAAGCAAACAAAAGCACACACACAAAATGCCAATGTTTCTCATTAAAGGGCCTGAGGATTTTCAACGCTGTGAGGAATGCTGTTTTATAGGATCCTGTTTTTAATTCAGTCATTCCAGACTCTGCTGGACATTAGAGAAATGCTATTTTGACACAAAAGCTCTAACTTTGTGCAGTACACAAGACGAGAGATGGCAATATTGGCCCTGTAGAGAGATTTTACTAAAGTTGCAAAATTCAATGAAAAATAGTACAGATCTTCCTTTTTGATAGGCACAAGGATTATCTTCCATCCCTAGAAAAAGCCATAAAGTGATAGTCTGCAAGGATACCTTGAATTGATATTTCAAAGGGCTTCTTTTGAAAGAATGATTTATAGATCACAAAGACCAATGGGTCTTTTATCAAAGAAAATAGATTCCTTTTCTGAACCACAAAGAAAAGATTGATGATATCCTAGACCACATCTCCATTTTTGAGAGTTGTGTAGTGCCAAAAGACAACAGTTATAGTCAGTTAGGACTTTACAATACCACAAATAACTCACATACTAATTACAGATGAAGTTCTCGTGGTGTTTTATGGAGGCTAGAAAGCAAAATTATAGCACAGGGAAATTCATGATGTAATTTATCTTATCCCCTCAGTACATACTAAGGATTACAAGGAGGGCTTTAAGTAATAAGTGCACGTGAGAAAATAGCAAAAGGTATACAAATGTGTCAGTGTGTTGTTTTATTTTCTTACCAGGATTGGCATATATGTAAAAGTATGCTCTGTGTATGAATGTTAAGAAACTTCCAGCTCGACGATATTCCTTTCCTCAGGTCAGCAATGAAATTCCTATCAACTCCTTATTTGGAGCACAGCCTGTATGGACAAGCTTTCCAAGATTATTATCTAGCCAGGGGAAAAACATGCAAATTGTATTACCTTCTGCGTTTTTTTTCTTAGGGGGGGAAAAAAAAAAAAAAAAAAAAAAAAACAAAAAAAAAACCCCCAAATCTTTCATTTTAAATTGGCTCCATTATTACTGATTTTTCAAGCCATACTTTCCCAGACACCCAATACCTAATATGTTAAATGACAGGTAACATTTATTCAGCCTCAACAAAATATGGAATACATGTGTTTTTACACACATGGAGGAGAGGTAAATGCAAGAGAGTAAGGAAAAAAGTGGGAAACCCACGCTAGCATTTTCTGTTACATTGGCATATTCTGTCCTTAGAGGACAGAACAGATCTGTGGAGACCAGAAGCAAACAGCTTCCCAGCCAGATGGGACTTACCAAGGGCTGAACCTTTCAGCCCTTCACATGGTCAGGATAATTGATATAGTTTCATCATTTTATGCCCATCTGCTAAAGCTTTACACATCACCAGAGATGGAAGATTCCACCATCGGTTTCTTGTAGAGATTTCCTCCATCCCTCAAATGCTCGACCTTTTTCTTCAGCTTGTCAGCTCATGACCAAGGCTCAGTCATAACCCTTGGTACTGAGCAACTGAAGGTTAGACTTAGCAAGGAAGAAGTAATAGCACATTATAATAAAATAATGCAACCCCACAATACACAGGGTTTTTGTTAGCTTAATTGGCTAGACATCATAATAAAGAAGATAAAATTGAGAGTAAATATTTTTCCAAAGTCCCTTAGATTCCCAGAAGATTCAAGTACAATGCTATTTATCAATCATTTTACCTGTACCTGTTCCTCTCGTGCTGTGCCACTCTCATTGTGCACAGGGTAGAGCCACAGGTGATAAGAATCCTGCTTCTCTACTATTTACTTTTTTCTTTTTACTGTTGTTGCTGGTTTTGTTGTCATCTCTATGCTTTGTTCTTTTGGGTTAATGTGCCATGTCTCCAACACAGCCTTGGAAAATAACTATAATGTGATTTGGGTTGAGTGTCATTAAACCTGATTAGCAAGGAATGCTCATGAAAACCCATAATTACCTCACAAAACAAAAAGAAAGACTTTTTTTGCCAGGAACTACAAAGGACTCTACTTCCATTTAACTATTTGGCATGCTTGAGAAAAGTTATGGTCCCATTGTTTTCCCTCTGCACTTTTATGTGCCTTTTAAATATCATGAAATACCAAAATCTGCTGAAAACATCAATCTTCTCTCAAAGCCGATTTCTAATGTGAAACCAAATATACGGTCTTTATTTAAAGAAAATAAAATAAAAAGCCCTAGAGACCATAATGGATCTTGATGGATGTGACAGTGCTTTGGGTACAAAGCTGGACTTTGTGACTAAATCTATAGCAGTAAAAAAAAGTTCCAGCTGTCCAATAGCACACTGTGGCTAATATCCACATCGATAAACCGTTTGATCTCCCAAAACAAGGGTGTTGCAGGGAACACAGTCCAGTAGTTTGGGTGCTCCTCAACCCCACCACTTCACCATGTGATTTCCTTTGCATTTGTTGTTTCTTGGGTAAGGGGAGAATAAGGCTCTAAACTTTGTGCATAGAGGCATGAGAAACTTCAGACTAAGGCATACACCAATATGCATCCTTCCAAGCCCTCATTTTCATTTAACATTTAGTAGAGGACAATCCCTGCCTGTAGGTTTTTTGGTCTGTTTTCAGTTGCAAATTGAGCTGAGATCAGCCTTTGCATAAATTGCTGCTTGAAAACTTCAGTAAAAAGCAGGGAAAAAAAAGAGCCTTTCTCCCCTGCAGCATCAGGAAAAGGGTCTGGGGCAGCTCCACTGCTGCACTTTGTGGGCAAGCACCCCCTGAAACCTGTCCCCTGAGCTTTGCTGAGTCCAACAGCATTCTTATTTGATTTTTCCAGTAATGCTGTCCTCAGAGAATGAGCTTGCCTGGAGTTGGCATTAGCAAAACCCAGCTTTCCTTTGCTCTATCATTTTAAGAGGTACTCAACATCTGTAGTTGCGTTAAATTAGAGGCTTGCGTGGCCACAACCCTGGTTTTAAACTAGTGAGTGTTCTTGAGCTATGAATGCCACAGACTCCTTCCACACAGCTCTCGTATCTGTCTCCGGGGCTGTTCGCCACAAGGTAAGTATTTCCCCATCTTCTACATAGGGACAAAACAGGAATGCCTGTGCAACGGTTGCATGTTGTGTGCACACTGAACTCCATTCAGAGGCCTCATTAAATCTCCTCTATACCTGAATGACAATTGGGTCTGTAGTCTGTAAAGCTGCCCTTGAAGTGCTCTAATATGCAAATTTAAAGATGTGGGTGGAAACACGTGCTGTAAAATAACGTTTGAGGAACTCTCCAGCCCTAGGCAGTGAAGGTAGAAAACATTCACAATCTCACTGGTAAAATGAGAAATGTAGGAAGTAGACCAAAGTCACCTTCATGGAAGAAGTAAGAAGTAAGTAAACTCTGTGTTGTTCATGTTAAAAGCAGGTAAAATGGCACTCACACATTTGCCCCCTACATGCAGTATGATCGTGATATCTAAATATACACGAAAAATAACAAGCTTACTTCAGAAGGTCTCAGGCTTGCTTCTACTGCATAGATCTACAGGTACACAGAGAATCACAGAATGATAGGGGTTGGAAGGGACCTCTGGAGATCATCTGGTAAAATATCTAGTTAAAACCCTCTGCTCTATCCCCTCCATTCCAGTTTTGATTAACTCAGTAGGAACCAAAACCTATATATTCCTACTCTGGCAATTTCCTTTTTCGCTCCACCATATCAGAGGCTTAAAAACTGGGAGCCAGGTTACAGCTTAGAATCAAAGAATATCCCGAGTTGGAAGGGATCCACAGGGATCGTTAAGTCCAACTCACAATTCCATACAGGGCAACCTAAAAGTTGTTAAGTTGTCTAAGACCGTTGTCCAAATGATTCTTGAACGCTTACAGGCTTGGGGCCATGACCACTTCCCTGGGGAGCCTGTTCCAGTGCTTGACCATCCTCTCAGTGAGGACCTTTTCCCTCATATAAAATCTGAACTTCCCCTGACACAGCCTTAAGCCATTCTCTCTCATCCTATCACCAGACACCAGAAAGAAGAGATCAGCACCTTCCTTTCTGCTCCCCGCCATGAGGAAGTTGTAGGCAGCAATGAGGTCATCCTTCAGCCTCCTCTTTTCTAAGCCAAACAAACCTAGTATCCTCAGCCGCTCCTCATAAGTCATGCTGTCTGGTCCTTCCACCATCTTTGTTGCCTGCCTTTGGACACATTCTAATATTTTTAAATCCTTCTTATATTGGGGACCCCCAAATTGTATACGGTACTTGAGGTGAGGCTATAGCAATGCTGAGTATAGTGGGACAAGCACTTATTTTGACTGGTTAGCTACATTGTGCTTAACGCACCCCAGGATAGGGTTGGTCCTTTCGGCCACCAGGACACATCGTTGACTCATATCGAGCTTGCCGTCAACCAAAACCCCCAGATCCCTTTCTGAAGGGCTTTGCTCCAGCCGCTTGTCCCCCAGTCTAATACACATGCGGAATTACTCTGTTTCAGGTGCAGAACCCAGTATTTGTTCTTGTTAAATTTCATACAGTTTGGTGATTGCCCAGTGCTCTAATCTAGTAAAACCTCTCTGTAAGGCCTCTGTACCCTCAAAGAAATCAAGAGCTCTTTCTAATTTAGTATTATCTGCAAACTTACTGTGTACTCAACTCCTGTGTCCAGATAATTTATAAAAACATTAAAGAGAACTGGCCCTAAAACTGAGCCCTGGAGAACACCACTACTGACTGGCTGCCAGCCAGATGCTACCCCATTTACTACAACTCTTTGAGTCCAGCTCTTCAGCCAATTGTTCACCCGTTGCATTGTGTACATATCTAGCTGTATGCTGGACTTTTTGTTCAGAGAGATATTGTGAGTGACAGTATCACAAGCTTTGCTAAAAATAAAAACTAAATAAATAAAATCACATCCACTGCTTTCCCTTCCTCCACTAGGTGGGTAACCTTGTCATAAAAGGATATTAAGCTAACTAGGCATGAATTTCCCTTCATGAACCCATGTTAGCTTTGACCGATGACTGCATTGTCTTTCAAGTGGTATTTTTTATAACTCCCGGAATAATCTTCTCCATAATTTTACCAGGCACCAAAGTGCAATTGACAGGCCTATAATTACCAGGGTCTTCTCTGTTGCCCTTCTTGAAAATTAAAATAAAATTTGCTAGTTTCCAGTCAACTAGGACCTCTCCAGATTCCCAAGACCTTTGACAAATAACGGAGAGGTCTCACAATAACATTGGCCAACTCTTTCAGTACCGTGGGATTAATCCCTTCAGGCACCATAGATTTATGTGCATTCAGTTGCAGCAGCAAATCCTGTACAAGTTCAAAGTCAACCAGGAACTTACAAGACCCCCAGTCACAGTCCTCCAACCCAGGGCTCTAAGGGTCCCAAAGACCATCATTGGTGTTAGAGACCAAGACAAAGAAGGCATTAAATGTCTCTCTATCTTCCTTCCCTGTTCGCGAGGTGAACAGCCTCATCAAGTAACAGACCAATGTTCTCTTTAGTCCTCCTTTTTCTGTCAACGTACTTTAAAAAGCCTTTTTTGTTATCCACACCAGTACTGGCCAGCTTCAACTCCAGTTGAGCTTTGGCCGTACAAATTTTCTTCCTACAGTGGTGAAGGGCATATCTGTAGTCCTCGTGGGTAGTCTCATCTTGCTTCCAAAGTCCATACATTTTCGTTTTCTGATGAAGTTCCAGAAGGATAACCCTGTTCAGCCAAGTCGGCCTTCTGCCCTGCTTGCTTGACTTCTGACACATTGGAATTGCCTGCTCCTGCACTCTTAAAAAGCAACTAGTATTTATTGATCCCAACACTCTCAAAAGCAGATGCGCAAGGGACCTTACTAACTAGTTCCTTGAGCAACATAAAGTCTTCTCTTCCAAAATCTAGGGTAGAAGCTCTGCTGACAGTTTTTCCTCATATCAAAGATTTTAAACTTAACCCTTCTGTGATCACTGTGGTTAAGACAGCCGCCAATCATTACTTCACCCACACGACCATCTCTGTTTACAAACAACAGATCTAGGACGCCACCTTTCCTAGTTGTCTCCCTTAGTACCTCTATCAAAAAGTTATCCTCAACATGCTTTGGAAATTTCCTGGACTTGTTCATATCTGCTGTATGATAGTCCCAATTAATATCTGGGAAACTGAAGTCTCCCATAAGGACAAGGGCAACTGATTCAGAGATTTCCCTTACATCCTTATAGAATAATACATTGGTGTGATCATCCTGGCTGGGCGATCTGTAATAGACTCCCACAACTGCATCCACTATATTAGCTTTCCCCCTAATACTTACCCACACGCTCTTAACCATGTTGTCCCCAACTGCAAGCTGTACGGTGCCACCACTCTTTCACATACGGTGCTATCTCTCTGCCTTGCCTGCCTGTGTCTCTCAAAAATCCTGTAACTGTCCATCACAGCACTCCAGTCACAGGACTCTTCCCACCAAGTCTCACTTATGCCAATAACATCGTAGCTCTGGGACTGAGCCAAAGCTTCTAACCCCTCTTGTTTATTCCTCATGCTGTATGCATTAGTAAACAAACATTTCAAATGGGCTCCAGTGTGCTTAGTACAACATGGAGCAGAGTGAAAGCCCTCTGTTCCTCTCAGAAAGGAGCCACCTATGACAATAACCCACGATTTTTTCTTCATGGAGGTAGTCAAGAAGTGAGGGATAAGCTGACTTGATGTCAGTGACTCCTCTAGTATGGCTGCATCACCATCCGCCTCATCATGTCCCCGTCCTTCCAATTCTAGATGGTCACCACTGCCTGAACTCCCTCTGGGTGGATTATGACTGGTGGCAGGGGACTGAGGGTGGGCAGTCTGGCTGGTGAAGCCACAGTCTCCCAGTGCCTCGGTCTCCTCCAGCAGCTGGTAGTCCTTGCTGCCACCTAGTTCCTCCGCAAGCACAGCCCAAGGGCTCTGGGCACCCAGAAACCTACTCAGACGCCCCCTGGGTGCCTTACAAGCCTTGCACTCCTCTCAGCATGCAGCTGCTGGCATCAGCTTTCAGCTTTGCAGAGCTGAAAACGCTACCAACAACTAACTCTGAAACTGAGCAAGCCAGGCAAAGAGTGTTTGTGCGTTTTACAACCTCTGAACAGCTCCAGATCCAGGACAGAAAGTGTTAAAGACACCTAGGAAGCTGTATGGAGGGTTATGCGTTAAAGCACCTAATACTTAAGAGCCTCCATCTACTTTCTAGGGAAAGCAGTCGAAGGACTGCAAAGTGGAAGCTGAATGAGGCACCACTTTGCAATATTAAGGTGAATGTTATAAACCTGTATAGCTTTATCTCACAAACTCGGTTGATGGAAACACCCTTTACACTTGCCACTTCCCTGTCATCTAATAGCATTAAAAACAAATGAAAAACCCACCTACTGATTTAATGATGAACATAGACAAGGGACAATCTCTTAATTTAGTAGCAATGGAAAGTTTAAAACAACCTTCAAGTGTCATCAGCAAAGGCAATGCAGAAATTCTCCCTCTTTCACGACACAATTCTGTCAATTAGCTGAAAACAGCAATTACCAGTTCTTTTCTTTATTATTTGTGAAGAATCAAAACTTTCTGAGAATGATAAATGGCTCCTCAGAAAATGCAATGCTCAGTTCTGCTAAATTTGCACTTTTCTTTTGGTGGCTTGTTTTGTGGGGTCTTTTTTAACACACAGCCTATGAAGAGAAAGAATTAGTAGCTGCTGGGGGAAAGAAGAGAAACAGGACACACATCATGGAAGGAAAACGTCAAGGAATGGTTTAAAGAAGAATACAGAGCTCTTATCATTTAGCTCACTGACCAGGGCAAAGGCATGTTCCTACACCTTCATTAATTAAACAGGAAAGTTAACACTGTTAGCAACATTAGGAACAAAAACTCATTTAAATTGTTCTGAAACAAATCAGAAAAAAAAGCCGATACATTCAGAGGATGACCTTTGAGAATTCTGGCTTCATTAACATTTCAAACAGCACAGCACAACATTAAGACAGGAAATAGACTTGCAATGCTATCTGACTGCAGAAATATATATCATTAACATGCCCATAATTAACAGGATACCAATGTTTGTCCCATTGTCTCTGCTAATAATGGTGTAACATGCAAATGGGATTTCTCCTAACAAAATTGAAGGGGATATTTAAGTTTATTCCAGCTCTTAAGCATACTGAGTAAAGCCAAACAAGCCCCTTTTCTGTTCTTTGAAAGGGATGCCCTCCATACCTGCCCTCCCAGGCTCACATGAAACAAATACAGAAGGTAGATACAGGCTGCACTTAAAACACAGGCCCCCCATCCTTTCCCATCTCACAGCAGCAAGCAGTAGCAGGAGCTACCAGTCACCCATGCAGGTGTTACAGAAAGCAACTCAGATGCCCCCATCACCCTTTCTGCACAACACCGTGATGATAACGGATCCCATTCCTCTGAAGGGGATCGCTTTCCCCAAGACACGACAGCAAAACTCTGCCCATTCCTAGCTGTTCAAAACGCTGAGCTCCTGTGCCATTTCTTGGTGCATACCATGCGCCAGCCAGAGATGGCCACGTTGAGCACGATGGTATGCCCCACTCCCATGGGGCTGGTAACTGAGCACGCCCTTTTAATTGCTTCAGGATTTGGGATCTTGGAGCAGAAGAAGAAATGAGCCATCTAAAACAAGGCTTAACATGCAAATGCAATAGTATCCCCTCTTTCAGAGCAGACCAGCACTGTGGAGTCAGTGGGCTTGGTTTGCTACGAGAGGACTTCAGCGCAACACATCGAAATCAGGCTGAACTGAGGTGCCACCAGAGGTGCCACAGGTGTATCGGGGTCAGCGCAAGGCCTGGGAAACCAACAGGTTACCAAATTACTTCTTGAGTTCCCATGAACTTCACCCTCCTCTTGGATAAACAAGTGGTAATATTCATCTTTGTGAAACAGGCTAAGGGCCTTCCTTAGGCTGCAATTAACTAACATATAATCTACTGCCCAGATGGGGAAGCAAGCGGCTCCTGCAGCAAGTGGTTCCCATCACAGCCAGGTTAGCCAGGGTCCGGCTGCTGCATGTTCCAAGGCAAATGCCTATTCATTCCTAATGCCATATCCCTTATAGGGATGTTTTTTAAAAAAAACAGGGTTTGTTTTTTTTAAACACACACACAGAGACCATACGTAAGAGCATTTCTGCTACGGTTTCTCCAGAAGTATTCTGCAGCCTGTTAGACCTCACTGCTGAGAAGCATTGCCCCGATGTTCAGCCTAGAATCAATTTAATTCTGTTTTCCCATGTTAGATCCTCTCAAACAATATCCATCCTTTGTGGTGTTTGTATTCCTAAATTGTGGCACTTGTAGGCTGCTTGGTCATCAGCTGACAGGTTGTAGGACATTTAATCTCTCTTATGTCAGATCAGCTTGGAAATCTGATAAACCCTAGCCCTGCCTTACGATAGAGAGGTGAAACACAGTGAGAAGTTCTTGACAGGGTCCTGCTTCTTCCCAGGGCACAACAAAGGGCTGGGTGTGACAAACTCTTGAAGTGTCACTGCCAGCCCTACAGTTCTGCGACTGAGTTAAGTTACATATTTTCAATCTATTCCCGTTACCCTTTTTCTATGCAGTCAGAGAGGCTGAAGTAACAGGGAATGCGGCTTACTCTCCTGTAAGGGACTAGGGGGGATACTCTCTTTGTATTAAGACATCATTTAGATTATGAGTGTGCTTACAAAGTCACAGAAGAATGGGACAGATACTTAGCTAGCTGATTGCCTTGGTCATATAATAGGCATGAACTAAAAGGTCCCATCATCATGCTGTTATACAATTACTGCTGTGCCACAGATTATGTCACCGACCTACTAAGGGTTAAGGAAATAATTATTGTGGGGCTGAGAGACTTCGTAAGCAGCAGAAGTTCAAGGATGAACCAGATTTGTTGATCCCAGCAGAGAACTACAATTAAGATGTAATATTTTCTTAAGTATGCCTCCCCCCTGCCCCTTACTGTTTATCAGTATTAAAAAGGCAATTTATACTTTGCAGTTCTCTAGATCAGCCAGTGTATTTCACAGCAGGCAGGTAAGATCAAACTGTCCATCACAACAAGCTGTCCTTTCCCTGATCTTATATTGTCAAAGTCTATTGAGATTAAAGCCATAGGAACTGGAGGAAATACATTCATTTTCTTCAAGTTCATGGTTTTATGAAGTTGGATTCTTACACACCTGTAGTCATCTTTAATAGAAATAGCGAAATCCCAGAAGTTCCCTCGATGGTAGTGAAAGAGTTTGAGAAATATTATATGCATTTGCCGAACTCACTCATAGAGCATCATAAAATATCTTCCCAGGATGCTCTAAAAGAGCAGGCAGTCAGAAAAGAAACATTTCTGGGGCTGGTCTGTTTAAAGAGGAGAACTACTTACCCCACTTAGCAAGATTGAGAGAAAATGGCTTTGAGCAGCTTTCCCTTGCACAAGACTCTTACCCAACCTCTCCCACACGTACGTCAGCAGAGTGGTCTGAAGGTGAGAGACATTTCAAAACGCTTCACTGCTTCACACACCAGCATCCAAAAAAACCCACTTTTGACTGAGTCAACACTGCTGCTTTACTATATCAATCACGCATGATCGGTCATACTGATGCATACTGATGCATACAAGGTGCTTCTAGATTCATTATGGGTAAGCTCCTTCCGAGGTCTGAAAACCAGGAAAAGTCACTTTATTATGCAGTCCCCCCCATGTTTGTTGTTCTCCAGTCTAATATTCCTATTCTCCATTCATTTCATTAGCAATCTTCAAACTGCACCTATCATGCCAGCTGTAAATCCTCTAGGACCGCAACACCAACTCCTCCTGCGACATAGCACTCCTTGTCAATCAGTTGAGCTGATTTATTTGGAAAAAAGTATTTGTGCCTTCCTTGGGGTTGAACAGACACTATAAATCCAGGGACAACCACACTAGAATTTAAAAAAATAAATAAATACATCATTATTGCCAGCTAGCTCAACATAGCTATTGCCTTTTCTCAGGCAAGACCGAGCTCTCCAGAAGGATTCGTATCTGTCCGGAAGCAAACTTTTGCAACTTGGTTCCAAATGGTGTTGAACACCTGGGATAAATTAAAATAAAAAAACCCAAACAAACAAACAAAACACACGTGCCCCAGAGCAAGCCAGCTAGCTGATATATCCAGGTAAGTTAGTCAGCACAAGCTAATTGAAGTTGCAAAACTCCCTGGGGCATCCTGACACCATGTTAGTGGGGAAACAAGTAAGGGACAAAGGAAAGAATAAGCGGCTGCACGGATAAAAATGCTGCTGGGAGCTCTCCATGGAGCTCTGTGTCAGAGCCCAGGTGCACCCCACAGGTTTATTTGTAGTGTAAATAGGCTCTACCTCTTTCTTTCTGGAACTGTGCTCAAAAGCAGAGAAGTGATCCTTCCAAGATCTCAGAGCAATACATGGAAAGAAGGCCCTCTAGGATGCCCACGTCTTTTTGCGCTGCCTCCACAGACCAAACTCTACCTTTGGATGCTTTGGAATTTAGGGAGCATTTTTCTTAGAAGCCTTTGCTAGATACCTTTTATCATTCCTAGTAAAAAAAACACCTTTATTCTACTCACTAAAGCCCCCTGCTACTTAAAAAGCAGAACTGCCTCAGGACAGATGTGTCCCTACAAAGAAGCCCCAGAACACAAACCTCCTGTCCATCCCTTCGTGGATGAGTCACGTCCTCAGGGATGACAGTCAAATGCAGATAAACTAAAAGCTTTTGCTCCTCAAGAGAGAACAGAGTGAAAAGGCAGAAGAGTGAAAGAGTGAAGGGCTGAAAATATTTACTCCTCAAAAGGATTGATTTTTAAATTCTCCACTTCACCCATATTAAGCAGCTGCACGAAATCTTGTGTATTCAGATGTACATTTCAGTCAAGAGGAACAGGCTCAATAACTCCAGCAAACAGGCAACTGCTGAGGGTAGGTAGGCATAACTCTTTTTCTAGCTCCGATCTGCTAGTTGATAAAGTATGTGACTATTTGTGGTTGGTTCTTCTCCCCTTTTTAACAGGGATAACACTAGCTACATGTCCTCATGAAACTCCTCAGCAGCTTTAGGCTGCAGGAGCTGGGACCTGAGGGAAGCCAAGTCTTCCAGTTTCGCAATCATACTGGAGCTGGGTGAGGATCTAACCCAGCTCCACGGTGGCTGTTATTTTTGCAGAGTAAAGCCTCTAGACAGGATCTTGAATCTAGATGCTTCTGTTTCAGAAATGGCAAAAATTAATGTCCTTTTGCTTTGCCCATCTCCCCTCAGCAACTTCTCTCCCACCCTTAGGTCTGGTAGTCCACATTGTAGGCTCTGTTTGAGGACCTCTTTGGTGGGAACAAGCAGATCTTGTAGCAATCATATTCAAGATGATTGCTGCTCTTGTGTTTAAGCTCAACATTGACTTGAGATGCCCAAATATATGCCACTCCCCTCCACACAATAAGCGTTCGCTGCCTTTCGCAGGATTCTCATCTCTAGATTTCACTGTCCGTGTAGCAGCAGCTTTCCTTTGAAGATGTCCCCACTTAAAACCCAAACAAGAGCATGTCCCATTGATGATTTGTTAGTATCAATGCAGAAGACCAAAGGTACCAAAATGGATTCCTCAGTTCTAGTCACATTTTCTAAAGGGCGCACAACTAAACCGTGTATACCCTTGTCAAGATGAATTGGTGAAAAACATTTTCAGCAAAGGATTCATTTCCCAGAACAGACAATGACTGACACCACAGAAGCCAGTTTATTGGGGGGAAAGGAAAAGCAAAATAAAACAATAAAAAAAACCCAACACACACCACTACGAAGAATAAGAGACTTTTTTCTTGGCAGCATTCAGCAAATGATATGTTACTTACTGCAATACATATATTTGCTCACGCCAAGCACAAACAGAAACAAGGAGACAAAGCCAAGAAGTGACTAGTGTAAGTTCGTGAGGAGCTTTTACACAGCAGGGGGACACGTGTGAGATTAACAGAGAAGCTGATTAACAGTAAACCACCCCTCTAAATTCACAGCAATGTCAAATCTAATGAGCAGAGGCAACGCCATAGCAGCAATCCACACCAAATCACGATAGCTAGAGCACAGGATCCCAGGAAAGACCTCAGACCTTAAGGGAGACATGCTAAGGGTGCACTGAAACTTAGCGCTAATCCTATCTGCCCCCCCCAGCTTTGTTCAGCAGCACTCACCACAGCATTCAGTCTACTTGTTAAAGTACACAGACAACTGGATGACCAAAATAAAAGAGAGAAGAAAAAAAAAAAAAGGTTTCCAGGAAGAGGAAGATATATTCCAAAAAGAAACCCAGCAGTAAGAAAAAAACATCCCCATCCAGGCCTGTTGAGAACCAGTCTCCCTGCATAGATGTTAATGGGCAATAATCAAGAATTTAAATTCCCACAGACTTCAGATGTTCAACCCTAATCAAATATACTTACAGCAACATAAGGAATGAGAAAGAAAAACAAACCCTGCGCTGTGACAGACATCCATAGCACTTTCCTGGTCAGGTTAACAGCTGGACAACCAACAAAGAAACCAGCTGGGAAGTAGCCAAGCTCGTTATCCTGCAGCAAAGCTGCTGTAATTTAGCAGGCACGGAGAGAAATCAGCAAGATTTGAGACACCTGAGAGACCACAGATATTTTTGTGACCAAAGGAGGAGAAAAAGCCTGATTTCTCAGGTGATGAAGGGAAGGGGTAAAAGAGTGGTGCAAACACCAGCAGACATCAGCAGCTCTGCAGTCACCAGCCCTTCATACCTTTCGTGGGAGACACAAATTAACCCACAAGGAACCCGTATGCAGGAGCAGTGGGTCCAGCCTGAGGTCTCTAGCTCTGAAATGAACTGTAAATGACTAATTAAAGGCCAAATAGTGTTATCATTACTCACGTTGCCTGGTATCTTACACCATGAGCGGTCCCTTTGGCTTCAATTAGTTGCTATCCTGATGGGTGCTGACTAAATAGCAGACAAATGCCCAGTCTTGTCAAATCCTGAAATATTGCATCACTGAGTGAGTTTTCCTCCCGGATGCCTGGTTGCTTTGCAGCTAGTTACCTCACTCAAGGTGAGCAATCCAGAGCTTTGAAAGCTCTCAATGCCACCCTTCCTGTTTGAGAAGTCTGCGTTTTCCTGGAGATGAACATTATGAGCCCCACCTGCACGAGTCTCAGCAGGACCCGGAGGAGCAGCTGGCTCAGGTGCGACCTCAACAGAGGGGCTGCAAATCTCATGGAGTGCCTTCCCTCACCTCCTGAGAAGGGGCATTTTTTAAAAGCCCACACTGCTAACGAACAGCGGACTTTGGACTGTGACCTGGGGGAGCGTGCTGGAGAAACCATCTTTCATGTTTCAATTTTAACACTGAAGAGAGGCAGGATAAACACCCTAATGTCAATTATGCCTCATCACTAAGCCTGCTCAGAAGCCTCCAAAATGTTCCAAAGAGGCATTTTAGAGAGACTCATCTTATATATACCTCCCGCATTGGGCTGTGTGACTGTCAAACACAGTCCAGAACAAAAATACCTAAGATATTTATAAACCCCCAGGAAGGAAAATTCATAAGAATCTGCTGTTATTTTTAATTTCAAAGCTTTTTGAGTGATTTCAGTAAAAGTGGAAATATTTTTTATGGCTTCTTGTAGCACATTAAGCACAGACTGGATGCTTTGTATTTATTGTGCAGCCATTCCAGCTTGCACAGGAACAAGACGTTGGTTTGCATTAATTTTTTTTTTCCTCTAACATTTATTGCTTCATAGCAAGACCAGATTGACATGTTGTTCTAGAAAACTTAATGTCTTTCCGTTTCAAAAGAAAAAAAAGACTGATTTCCTTTTAGTTTCTCCACCTCCTCCACCCTCTCCTCAATAGACAGAGAGGTTTTTCTATGACCCCTGTGAGCACAGGACAACAGAGGGTCACCAGGATAGCAAGCCTGGGGGCAGCAGCATTACAGGGAAAGCTGAATTATTTGATGAGACGTTCTGCTTTTCGCCTGTAACTTCAAGCTGTATCAATTGCTCAAACCGCTTTTGTCACCTCAGGTGACTTTGCCAAGCGGAGTGGACTTCTTCGGTGCCAGAGAGCCCAGGATGACCCCAGAGGACCCCATAAAGCTCCAGGAAATGCCTGTAAGGCGGGAGAGGGCCAAGCGGGCTCCCGGGAGCTCCTGCAGAGACTGGGTGGTCACGCACAGCTCGTTTCCATCTTCACCGCTGGGCTTATTTGACAGTCGGGTAAGAGGATTTGTCTCCCCTGTGGTAAGTAGGGAAGCTACACGGGAGCTCAAATTACAGAAGTTTTAAATATCTCATGAGCTTTTTTTTCCAGCTTGAGTCTTAGCCGGTTGTCAGACAAGCAGCAGGTGCCTTTGCTAGCAAGATACAGGGGAAAAAGGCAAAGCACCCAAGTGAAAAAAAGAGCGAAACAGGCCAGGCTTACCCTCACGTGTCCCTTCCTCAGATCTTCCCTGCTTGCAGCCTCACCATTAGAGGCCAGACTGGCTATAAACCGGGGACAGCAGCCGTGCCAACTAGCCCTACCTTGATGCCAGTAGCCTTTTTTTTTTTTTTTTTTTTTTAACATGACTGAGCTAGCAGTCAAGAAAGCCACCAGTGAAGATATAGAGGTCACATTAGTGACTCCACCTGGGGTAAGGAAACACAGCGGGTTGATAGAAATGTGAAGTATGTGTAGGCACATCTGCAAAAGACCATCAGAGGCTGCGAGCATGAAGGAGGGGAAAACACAAGTTATTCAAAGCATGAGCCAGGCACTTCCTCAAGCAGCCAGTCATGGAAATAAATGGACCCATTTTGATTCTCAGCCATTTATAATCACAGAGAAGAATGAAAGTCTTGTTGCTTTTGAAGCCTGTAGCCATTTAATCACGCCAAACCTCATCATTCTTCAAAACAATCAGCCGACTGGCTCCTTTCCCCAGCTGATCTCTCACAAAACCCTGAACCTTGGCTCGGTTCAGAGCAGCGAGGCCTGAGTAGCCCCAGCAATGACAGAGCATCCTCCTTATTCACAGAGGACTTCGGGTGACCCAGGAAAGCTTATAAAACAAGACAAACACAGCAAAGATTTTCCTAATTAAATGGAGATCATCAAAAGTAATTTAAGTTTTTAAAGAAATGCTACAGTGTTTATAAGGGGAAGCTGATGCTGCTCAAATGGCTCCTGAGAGGACGATAGGAACAGCAAGTTTGCAGTATCTAGAGCATGTTTGTCTACCAGATACTTAGTAATATATCTATGTACGCTTATTAAAAGTGAAAACATACACAAGCCTTGGCAGTCTAGACACCCACTGTGGATTTAACACATACTGTTCCTAAGCCTATTTATTTTCTCACATGCCTAGAGCACCCCCAGTAAAGCCCAGAAGGCTTCAAGCAAAACCTTCTAGGGTGCAATACCACTGTCATAGGCAGAGGTAGGAAATAAATGACTTCAGGTGCTTTGGGAACATTAGTGGTGCTGCAGGCAGAAAAGCAGGCAGTGGAAAATAAATACAGCTAAACAGTAGGAAACAGATTACTTTTGCTCCTTCAGACTTCCCACTGGGGAAGTGGATGGCAAGTACAAGGCTGGAAAGGGTTCCCAGAGTTACCAGCGCCCCTAAACAAGGAAACTATCCTCTTTCCTTTTAAATTCTTCAGCTCACCCTGCTAACATTGTGAAAATGAAAGAGCAAGCCGTGGTGAAATCCTGCACTGCTGCCAGGGCCAGCACCTGGGCTGCCTGAGAATCAACCAGCGCCGGGGCCAAGACAACTTGGTCAACAGGGAAAATTAAGGCATCAGGTTAAGATCTCCTTGAGTTACAAAGCAAATGCAGAGGGGACTGGGGGATTACAGACCCTTTGTAAGCAGCCAACCTTGCAGGCATCATCATTCCATAGGTAGCAGAGAGATAGCACCCATGTCCACCTCTCCTGCAGGGACCTCTGGACCCTTTTAAAAACATTTTGCTTTCTCCCATATGGACTTTACCAACGAAGTATTTCCAGCTCAGTGAACATACTGCACCTAAGAACTGTTAAACTGCTCTAAATCGATGTTAATCTGCCAAAGTGCCCCATATCAAAGGCTCTACGAGACCGTTAAGTACCACTAAGTGAAGAACAACTTTTGAGCAGTGCTAGTGCTATGAAAACTCATGAAGAGAAATCTTTGTGCGCTGACAGCCTTCCTGCCTACCTATCTGAGCATCCAGTGTCATGCTGGGGCTTGACTGTTCCCAAATATTCAGACACGTCTGTCTCTTCAGACTTTTTACATCAGGTAATTCCATGGGAAAATTAACCACCTTTTAAAAAGAAAGAGAGAAAACTGTGTGCAAGCATCCAGCCTTTCCCCGGCCTTAGAATATATTCCCACATAAAACTCAAAGCAGAGGGTGAGAAGAACCAATTTGGTTCTTCTCTTTTAAACCTCATGCTAGGACAGCATTAGGAGTTGGCAGCACACTCACAAACCATCAGCAGAGACGCCTGATGGAGCGTTGCCATGTGTTGTAGTGATGTCGCAAGCAACAGAAAGACAAAAGGAAATACGTGACCTTTCCTCGATTTCTTCCCATGCTCCTAAGATCTTTGGGTGAATCACTGAACCAATGGACACCAGCAGCTTCTCCATGAAAATCATAAGCAACTTCAAAAGTTATGAGTTGTATTTGATTTTTAGCCTTCTTTATGGAGAGATTTTTGAAATAGCACTGTAAAAACAGCAAGGAATTTTAAAGAGTTGCAGTTTGCATTATTAACATGAATGAATTTTAAAACTCCAGATTTACTTTTAACTTCCTTGCTTTTCCATTATTAACTTTCCTGTATGCCGTACTCGGCATAGCCCCATGTAGAAATATGCTGAAGTAATTTAATATGAAGATGGAAAAGGCTCGGATACTTAGGGCACGTTCACATCCATCTGTAGAAAAAATGGTCTTACAATCTTTTTGACAACTAGAAATGAAAGAGCACCCCCATGTCTATTCTTATCTGAAGATTTCAGAGCAACTGAGTACCTAGGAAGGTTCTGGAGGAGCTGTCGACGTGACACTAAGTCAGAGGAGCAGACAGCAGTACAGACCAAGCAGCCAGACCCATCTTTACTCAGAAATAAGGCACATCACTCTGTGCAGCAGAATGGGCCTGAAAAATGCGGGTCTGAAAAGGAAGAATGTTAGATATGGAAAGCACTGTGTTTGGGATTACTGCTTCTCTGGGAGAACTCAGCAGTCACCTGTCCTTGCTCCCAAACTGGCTCCGACTCCAGCTGACCCCTGCCAGTGGAAGATGCCGGGCTGGCACCCTCCAAAGCCTGGAGGGTCACATCAGCGCAGAGGTACAAGCCCTGCAGCAAATCAGCCCAGGTATCATGCTATCAGCACCCAATGCTTCCATTTCAAAAGCTGTCCCAGCTCTGGAGCAAGGTCAGCTATTGGAAGGTTGGGGTTTTCCATGTATCGCAGACACTCAGCGGGGTTGGACATCCGGCAAGGTGCAAGTGGAGAAGACCTTCTGTAACTCAGAAAAATAAGGTTTCATTGCACCATTCTGCTAATGCTCAGCAGTGGTGAGGCTGGTACAAGCTATATGTGTTTGAGGACGAAAGGGGTTTTATTTTATTATGAGAAAGGGAGGAAATGCGTTATTAAAATCTTGCTTTTAAAACTGCCTCTCATCTTGAAATGAAATATTTAGCAAGCTAAGAGGTGGCTGTATTAAAACAACATGGCTGAGAGAAGGCTGAATTCCTCTGCAGCAGCCAGAAATTTTTTGTTTTCTGTGTAAGAGAAGGTTAAAAAAAACCTTCATGTGGAAGCAGGAAGACTTTATGGCATTTACAGAATTAGCACAGAGGAGAAACCTATGGTTCAGGATATTTCCAGGACAGACTGCAGCAGAACTGCAGGGAAAAAGAAAAAGGAAAAAACAAAAGCATTAAAAATACATATAGTTAAGCTACCGAAACAGTGAAAAAAAACTAAAACATTTGGAAGGTGTAAAACTCTGCATTGCAATGGTTTAAACAAAAACAATTAAAAAGAGATTTTATACCGGGTACTTTGCCAAAATAGAGCAAACATTAATTAGCGGTCATTCAAGACGGGTACTCTGAAAATGTTAATTAAAAAGGGCTTTCAATTAGCAGAACACAACTTGTAGGGAAATGCCTAGGAAAAAGATTAAGTCTTTGCTTTTGGGTTTATCGAGATAGGTGTGAGATCTAGTCCGGAAGCCGTAATCAGACCATATTGCTCACTCCTCATCTGCTGGAGCTCTTCAGGGGGAAAAGGTGATCCAAGCCTTCCAACACTGGAAAGCTTTTGAAGATCCCTGTTACGGGGAATAAGACGCTATTAAGCTCAACTTGCAGCCCCAGGTGAGTCTCAGAAGGGAGAGATCAGGATTTTCTAGTCTGAGCATTTGGCCTGAGGCAGAAGTGTCGTTTGCTTCATGAAGGGCCGACTCTAATCCGAAATACAACCCTGCCATTCTGCAAAACACATTCCTCCCTTCAGTCCTGACATGACTACTGCACGGTCACATTCAGATACCACGAGACTTTATTTAAAAGAGAGTCCATTTGCAGACGAGGTGTCGTTTCAGAAGCTGCATTCTGCTGTAAGCAACGAGTTACAGAAAAATGTGTTGCCGAGCGAAGTTCAGGCACTGTGAACACGTCGTAGCTGTAATACGAGGGAGAACAGAGGAAAACAGCATCTCCTCTCAGGGGAAGAGCAGTCTCACTGATGAATGAGATAAGACAATTAATAGCTAAAGCAAAGCAGATCAAAGGCTGAAAACTAAAATCAAAGTATTAATACAAGCTGCCCAGGCAGGTGCCAAAAGCACAGAGCGTGGCACGTGGACCAGGGCAGGCAGGAAGGAAAGCAGCAAGCTAGCTTGCTTTTGACCTCTCTTTAAGATAGGAGAAGAAAGAAACTCGAACATCAGGCTGCCACGCAGAGGGGTGCGGGAAGAATCACAAGCCGCAAAGTCCAACCTGAGCACGTTGCATGCAGGTAGCAATAAGGATCCTGTCTTTGCTATCTCAAAGCCAACCCAAACAAGGGCCAGGGGCGTTTCATAACCTTTCCTGAGGACAAAGAATGTTTGAGCCCCAGGACACTGGCAGTCTTGCACAGTCTTGTGCCTGAGAGCTAATCATCTCCCAAGACAGGTTTAGGGGGAAGAGAAGGGCTGAAAGTTTGATTTCAAAGCTGTCAACAGAACTTGCACCAGAGGGCTTGACGCACAAATATCCTTTAAACAATAATGCTGACGTGCACTGTACTGTTAATAACAAATACATACCAGAGAAAGAAAACACACATCTCCCCAATGCTGCTAGGGCAAAAGGCTCTACAAATGTCATCAGATGCAACAACGCGGGTTACAATGAAGTGTGCACCTCAGCAAAGACGAATACAGCAGTATCTTCAAAGGAGAAAAAAAAAAAAATCATGTGTGAAATATAAAACTCACACTGGTCTTGGTACTGAAATTTAACAGTACTATTTGCACAGGATGCAGCTGCTCATTGGCCTTGAGTTTTGTACACAAGAGGCACAAAAGCTAGAGAATTGTCTTGCCAGGTAAGCATCCCTGCTAAGTAACCCTGATTAATCCATCAAATTATGACAGCATTCTGAAAGGATGAGCAATGCTGCAAACTTCACGGTTCAAGGCTTCACAGTTGAAAGAAATCATCTCTTGTCAGCTTTCCGCAGGCTCAGTCAACTCCACAGATACTGTATCACACAGGTTGAAATCCCATTTTCAGTTAACAAATGCCCTTGTTGGCTGGGTCTAGAGGAGTGCCTGGGAACATTTATGAATGAGGTATCGCGTGCTGAATGATGCCCTTGTGCACGGTAGTGCCTTTGAGGGATGCACAAGGACTGCAAGAAAAATATTCTATCCATTGGAGAAACAGGAGGTGAAGATGAAAGGTCTTAAATGTGGTCTAAGTCGGAAGCGTATGACACAGGAATCAAAATGTCTGCTCAAGGGTATTAGAAAACAGAGCTACATGGCAGGTGGGATGTTCTTGCAGAGAAACCACCAAGTGTCACCACAGTCTCTGCTGGTTGTTGGAATTCCTTACCACCAACAGCACAGCCTCAGGCAGCAGAACTGCTGCATGAGTTAGTGACCTGGGGCTGGGACTGGATACCCAGGGCAGATTTAGAAAAATAAGAAAGCCAACAGCGAAAGGTATGAACAGAGACTATCTAGCTGGACTAAACTACAGAGTTCTGAACGTGCTGATACAGTCAGAAAAATAGTCTCTATTGGTTCTCACCTCCCCTGTAGCCTACACACAGATGTTTTCATTAAGGTATTAGGTACAGCTCATTATAAGGGTGTCAGGATGTTTGATCGAGCATCACTGTTACAGTGCAGGAAGAGCACTAACAGGAAAACTGGAGGTTCTTTTTCCAAAACACTGTGACTAACAAATTGTAGAAACCCATACTCTACAAAAAAAACAAAGCTTCTTTCAGAGGAAACAACATGACCCCATTGTGGGGATGTGACCCCACAGTATGGATGTTTCCCCACTTTGCCTGGACTGCAGACACCAAAACAGTTTTCAGTGCAACAGCATTTATCTGTATATCTTAGTCCACTGAAACAAAAGCATCCCAGATTTGTTGGATTCACTGATGTTCATGCTGAACAGCCAACAAGCTTTGGAGAAAAACAAAACTCTTTTTAACTTTATTTTTTTTCCTCTTTCTTCTGGCAAAGCAACAGCGCAAGCTTTTGTGCAATATCTTGGAAGTAAAGTCACAAAAGAAAAGCATTATATGAGTAAAGGCAAATTTGACCTGTACTTGAAATCTAATTTTCTGCCAAGGAATTATTTAAGGTTTCTCCAAGACACCTTTTAGCAAAGATACTACTGATGCCAGAGGTGTGAGATGCATCAAGGTACAGCAAGATATTCCAATTAGCTGACATCCTTTAGTTGCAACAGGTAAGCATTGGCCAAGCTGATGAGAGCTGCCTGCCAAAGGGCACCCTGCTCTAGGCCCTCCCTCGCACTGGGGATACCTGCAGTTTATCAAAGTGACACACCAGAACTTCAAAGCAGGTCCCGGGTCTCCAGTTTTCCTCCTTTCTTGCTAGTCAGTTTACAGAGGCTGGTTGCATTTACAGCCTTGATGAGCTCTGTGCATTTGTGAGACCAGAAATTAAATATTGCTTCAGCCCATGCGGGGATATAAGAAGCCTTTTTGGCATGTTGGTGTTTTACACCCACTCTAGCTAGATGATCACCTTTTCACCTCTCAGACACCTTCTTTCCCAGATCACATGTGTTCCATTAGGAACTCACTCCTGGATCTGTAGTAACTTGTAACTTGCATTTGATGAGAGAGATCTGGTCTGAGAGCTCTCTCAGGTAGAACCTGCTTAGGCCCCTCTGCAGTTAACCCTCAACAGTGATCATGAGACAAAGTGGTACCAGCCCTACACCAGCCCCCCACCTGCCCCCCAGATGGAGCAAAAATAATGTTCTCTCTGCCCTCCCATCCTATTCTGGTGCCATAACTCCATATCGTTACCTTTACAGCCTCACCCACCCAGCCCCTGCCTTCTTAGACACATACAGACACCTGCCTACACTGAAAGCCCACGGACCTGGGCCTTGGGATCAACATTTCCATCCCAGCTGGTCTATAGGCAGCACTCGCTTATGTGGAGAGCCTTCTTCTGCAGCCCAACGGCTACAGGCAGCTGGGAACTGCCTCCTCTTTTATTGTGAGGCCCTTTCTAAAAACTATGAGCTGCTTTTGTGCTCCTGAAGTAACAAAACCCCCAGCAGGGTGACTAGCAAATGGACACCAAACCAATGGGTGGAACATCCACAGCCTTTCAGAGGTCTGTTATATGAGATACCTGAGGCATTGTTGGCTAAGGAAAATCTCTTATAAAAAAAAAAGCTATGTTAAAAAAAAAATATTAAAAAACCCTATAAAAAAAGGTGAGGGATCTGAAAAGTATAGAAAAAGGAGGTGTAATGAGAAGTCTATGAAAAAAACAGGATAGCAAGGACCAGAGCAAGTATACAAGCTCACCGGAGGTTGGTTTTCTTGTCACACATGAGCTTTGCGTATTATGTCAGTAGAGCCTGTACCTGCACCCAAGCACAAAGCAAATCCCCATGAAGCATCTGTAGTGCCACTAGGTAACTTCATCACCTGAGCTTGGGTTAGAAGATGCTTCGTATCAAGAGGAAAAAAAAAAAAA
>VYZM01021719.1:230479-247599 GCA_013398915.1 Dromas ardeola
AAAAAAAAGAGAAATACATTTTTGGCACAGCACACCAATGCACTTACGTGTCTTGCCTGAAGCCAAAATGTCAAGCAAGACTGTGGTAGGCAGCCTCTTAGCTTACCTTGTTTTGAAATTTCATTTCCTGAAAAGGATCTGTGGTGCTCTGGAGGGGGCAGAACTCACAAGCAACTTCATCAGAAAGTTGCTGAAAACCAGCACCTCACACAACTGTCAACTGCCCACAGATGAAAAGGGTGAGCAGCCAATTCAGCTGGCTATACCGAGGATTTTACTGATTTTTGCGTGACTTTGTGCGACGGGAAGTAGGGCAATACTTATGTTTGGAAGGAGGTGAAGGGATTGTTATGCTTCTGTGTTTCACGTGGAAGAGCCTGAAGCATACTCAGTGATGCTGCATTTCGCTTACCTTTAAACTCTAAATCTACCTCTGGGGACCATGAAGTTCGTGCTGAGAAATAAGAACAGCAGAAGAAAGAAGCTTCTGAACCCACTTCAAAATATTTGAAAAATCTGATGGGGAGGTAGAGAGCACAGGAGCTCGCAGTGCAGCCCTCTTGTCAGGAGTCTTTCAGAAGGAGGTGGATCTGGCAAATTAATGTTACTGGGACGATAAAATTTATATCACACTGTGAAGGAAAGGGAAATAGCCCGGTAGCAAAAACAGAGATGGGCAAAGTTGTTAAAAGTTCTTCACTGCAGCACTTTACCTTCTTGTAATGTTTTCCCCACATCTCTATGTACTGGTGTCTTTTGATCTACGTGTCCTCCTTTATGGCAGTTCACAGTGGGCTGTAAGGAGACACGCAGCGCAGAGCAAACCAACTAGCTCACATGCAGACTGGAAGGAGACGGGGATTCAGACTCCAGGGACCAACACAGCAAGAGTAAAAGGTGCCTTAGCCTTTACCTACTGGCATCCTGATGCTGTCCGTAGCACAGAAAACTTTGAACCAAAAAGCATTTTTATCTGCATTTCAGGAATGCCTGTGCTATTGATCTGCCCAACTTGGAAAGTGCCAAGTAGACTGATCAGGTATTCACGCCAGCTACTGAAAGGCACATTTGCCAAAATGAAAAGGCAGAATCTAAAACTGGGGATGCTTCACAGGAGAGAGAGCAGCAACAACCCACTGACACTAAGAGGCCATCTGGAGAGGGGAAGAGGTGCTCCAAACCCACCAACACTCAGCCATCACAGGGTACTCAGGCATTGTTTACACCCACTGACTGCACCAGGCTCAGAAACCTCCTCTTTTCTTCTTTTTGTATTTTTCCTTTCTTCTTTCTTTTTTCCTTCCTTTCTTCTTTCTTTTTTTCTTTTCATCTTCTTTCCTTTTTTCTTCTTCCCCCCTTTTTTTTTTCTTTTCTTCTCTTCCTCCCCTCTTTTTCTTTGCTTTTTAAATCTGGGTAACAAGCACATGAAAGTAATTTCCAAGGATGCTGCACAACCTAACTTCACCTGCCTGACCTTTGCCAACCTGTGAGCCCCACCAGGCTGCACGGGCAGTGGCAAGCAAACCATCATTCTGCACTGCATCTGCACGCTGCCTCCCGGACTTGTGTGCACCAGGAGGCTCTTCCTGGGAGACAAGTTGCTTGTGAGCTTCAACCAAGAAACCACACGAGCGCCTCTGTCCTGAACTCAGACTTCTGCCTGACACCCTGATGGCTAAAATATTTAGTAATAGTCAGCACAGATGGCAACTGTTACCACTTATTTGGGAAGGATGAAGAAAATCAGAAATTATAGATGCTTGTACAGAAGGGTCATTTCATTTCTGACCCTGGGCGGTAAACAGTCCTAGTTAGCAGAACTTATAAAGGCCTTAGAAAATATGCAGGTGACTGAAAAAAAAAATATCCCATTATCTCCTTGTGCAAGCGAGCTGCTGTACTGGTGATCTGACAGGTAACTTGGCAGCACTGCCTGAACCTGCTCTGCTGAGGCACAGGTTCCAGCTCCTTGTCCGCTTATTCACTTTGCCTTCAGCTTTCCACAGAACGGTGCCCTAACTTCTGTTCAAGCCACTCTGAGTGAAGAAGAAACTTCAAGATTTTTGCTCAACCCCTAAATTCTCCAAACTGGCCACAGAAGAAAATCTGCGGCTTACGTTCCCAGTGGAGGAAGGCTGGCTGTGGCGTTCTCCGGGCACCCCCTGCCGCCCAAGCCCTACCAGCAGCCCTGCAAGCCTCCTCCCTTTGTTTAGGTCTCTTACAACAGTGATGTAGAGGAAAGACAGACCTTTTCCAAAAGGAGTTGTTTTTTTGGTTTTGGTTTTGGTTTTGTTTTTTTTAAGGAATAAGCTAGTCGCTTCCATCGAGAAATATTGAACATTTCTGATAGTCGGTAACAAAGGCGTTTGAAATCTCATTACGGCTTCAAGAGTTTCAGCATCTTGAAGGTTAGCTCAGTGTATTCCCTCCAAAGGTTTGCTAGTGCAGAATTAACCAGAACCTACATCATTTCTTTCACAGGCAGCATCGTTTCTGATATCTTCAGAGATAACCGCACGGATCAGAAGGATTATTGTGGCATTAACTGCTCTGATTACATTCCCTACAGTTTAATAACAAGAGCAGTGAGACTGTAGGTGTATCAACAGAGTTTTGGATTTGTGAGCAAAGAAAGTTGGGGGTTATTAGCAGAATGTGAAAAAAGAAAAGGTCACACACTCAAATGTGCCTCTCAGGACACTGCTGACATATTCTGTGGGGCAAGAAAAGTGATTTCTCAATATAGCATCATGAGTTTTCTGATAAGAAGCAATAGGGACTTTGTTAGGAAAGCTGTAGATCCATCTTGTCACATCCAGAGTGCTTTGGCTGTGAACTTAACCCATAAAAAATAAGGCAACCACATTTTGTAACATCTGCCTTTTAAAGATATTAGCTACGGTGTGTGCACGCTTTATGTTCCTATTTATCTGCTGGTGTCTACAGTGATAACTGCACCAGCTCCTGGATTTTTTTTAATCAATAAGAAGAAACTTACTTTCATTGGAAATAAAAAGCCAGAAAATGGGGTCTCAGCAAAATGGTGGCTGTTAACTGCACTGTTGTTCCTTCTGTCTAATGTTTTCCCCAAGGAAGTATCCTGCCATGGAAAGTTTTTGGTTGGTACTTCACGGAGGAAAGCAGAGAGGTAGCTGAAGAACCTTACAGCTAAAATTACAAGCTACCAATAGGATTAAACGTATTTTTTCCAGGCACTTTTACTGAGGATAATACAGAAGTTTACAATTCTATTGTTCCAGCTCCCTGTGCTTGTTAAAGTGCGGAAGACAATATGTAGTTGCTTATTTTGTATCTAAGCAACTGTCAGACTCTATATCTACTAATAAGAAAGGGTATAATTATATGCTGCTAGTTTAATTAGCAGCAGATGCCTATGTTTATGAAATAAAAATGTAAGATTTTTCTGAAGTGCAGAGTCTTGCTTATATGCAAATCGCAAGAGCCCTTTTGTAGGCTCCTAGAGGCTTTGTCTGGCTGTGGCAGCTTGCTCGGGGCAGGGCACGGGGCACGCACAGCCAGTTGCTGCTGCACCTTAGACCATGGGCTCGGAGCCCGGCTATCCTGAACGCCCGTTTGGGAGAGCCGCAGGGCAAGGATAAATCAGGGTCTAATGTGCCTTTCTGACACTCCCAGTGCCGGCGTGATGCAGGTGCTTGTTTCTGATTCAAAGGCCAAGAACCGCCAGCACACAGCCTGCTTCGGGCTACCTATTTCCGTGCCCCAGGGGCTGCTTTCTGCGGGACGCGGTTGCAGAGCAGGCAATGCAGGTGAAGAATCCTTATCACCAATTTCTGATCTCATCGAGGTGCTTCAGCAGCACATAGTGATGCAATGCAGCATTTTTCTTCAGAAAGAATAACAACAGGGGCTATTGCTGAGCATCCTCCTTTGCATCTAAGAGGAAAAGAGTACCAACGAAACACAATAAAATCCACAGTCTTTCAGAAATCCATGAAGACACACGCAGACAGTGCATATAGATGAGAATAACCTTGTCCAGGATAGAAAATACTTGTTAGATGAGTCTCTAATTTCCATTATTCAGTATTTTTAGCCTTGTTTCCATGGAAACAGCACTTGTGCGATGATGCTGTCCTGCAAGGGAGTGAGCGGATGCACACATATGCGTGTACATCTGTGTATTCTTCTCCTGGCCTCCAGTAAGTTTGAACAAATTTGCCAGAAAAGTTGAGGTTCCGAGGATAAGTAGATGCAAACAGTTTTGTGAAAGCATCCAGGTAAGGGATAACTGATCTCGTAAGTTCTGCAGCCAAAGAAATCTCATTAGACAGTAGAGAACCTACATGAGAGGAGAATGATGCCACCCCTGTAACTGCTGCATCTCCAGAAGGTGATTCAGTAGGAAAGCTCCTAGTTGCTTGGATGTCAAACACAGTGACACACTGCCTGCCACAAGGCACAGTTCCACGGGAAATCTGTTCTTGGGTTTGGTAGTCAAGGCTGCCATTCAGAAACTGTCAAAATGCAAGACATTCCACCCCAAGGTTTGGGGTGCCAACAGAATAAGCAACATCTGTCTTGCCTCTTATCCATCTTTTGGGGTGCTTTGCCCTGACACCTGCACTCTTCAGAAAAAGAAAGTGAAGTAGTCAACCAAGTTTGGCCCATTCCTTCAAGATAAGTTACCATGCTGCCTCTCACAGCCATGCATGCAAGAAAACGGACAGGTTGGATCATCAAGCTAAATTGGAGAGAATCTCTAATTTATAAACTCTAATCATCCATCCCTACATTCCATATTTCAGGAAGAGATTAAATCCTTTAGCGTACCTTTATATTCATAGTTTTTATGCCCCTCCATCACTGTTGTAATCCAATTACAAGAACTAAGTTACACAAGACTGCACCCTAGTAGGCTGCAAGAGCATGCAAGCATATAACCCCTACCTTTGTCTTCTTTTACTACACTTTCTAATCTCTAATCCGCTCCCTGCAAGAACTGGCAGCCATTTCTCTGCTCGCTGCGGCAGAGGCTGTCAGCAGAGACACACACCAGATGCTTTCCCACAGAGCCCGATTTTGCTCTCGCCCTTACTCTGTGGCTCTCAACCAGAATTCAAGGTCATTCTGATCGCAGATTTCTGTTTGTGTTTGGTCTTCCCCACGCACAGCGTTCACGCACAGTATGCGAAGCAACGCTTCCACAACAGGTATCGCTCAGAGCACATATGGAAGCAGAAGGATCCAGTTGAATGAGACACTTGCTCGCTGGAGCATTTGCATTTATTCAAAAGCTTGAGAGGCTAGTTTATCATGTAGGATATTTGTGACAAAGCCTCGTCAGCCTCATCTTGAGTATGCTTTGAGAAATCATCCATGCTTAAGGTTAGCTGCATAAAACCACTGTGACTTGTATTAATCAATGCTCAGGCAGAAGAAAATTCTGTTTACACCTGTGGTCATTTTCAAAGTGACCTGTATGACTGTTGAGCAGTATTTCAAGATTATCCTCTGCAACGCGGGCTTTGTACCTCCTGCTACATACACAGGCAGTTTTAATAACCTGTGTGTAGGTAACGTTCAGCAACAGGTAAAAATCTACTGAGTGTGCTCCAAATGCCAGCACATTTTCTGTGCCGTGGGATACGAATATCATTACAGCTGTGCAGGGAACGGATCTCTTTGCACACACACCCAGAAGACAGCGAGCACAGCTCGAGGGAATAGTATACCAAGGCACGAGAAGTTTCTACTTATATTACCCTGAGTTTCCAGCTCACCTCCTCCTCGCTCTCCACAGTGGATGAGAGGCCACACGAAAGATAGTCACCACAAAGCCACAGGAAGTAAAAAAATTAGCCCGAGTAAATTCACCCAGGGCACACGCTCTTCCTCTGCCGTAAGGAGCCTGTGTAATAGTAATTAGCCTAGTGTGTGTAATATGCAAGGTCCTGCTGTCAGCTCTACATCATGGCAGAAACCAGTAGGTCTCCAATAGCACCATCACCTTTGGGACACGTTGCTTTTGCTACCCAACAGCATAAGCAGTTATCCAAATTGGTGGCCCTTGTCCAGAGGGGAGGAACAGAGGAAGGAGAAGGCTCCCGTGTCCACCATTACCTCCTCTTCAGAGATATGGAAAAATATTTTATACTAGCAAAGTTATTAACTGATAAAGTAGGTCATTGCTATCGGTATTTCACACAACCTATTGCCTTTCTGCCCCTTAATTAAAAATAAAGGGCATGAGGTGTCATTTCACAGAAAATTGGGGTGGGGGTAGAGGGGCTCCATTGTTAAGCCGCACTGACAACCCTATGGTGAAATATCACATGCTTAACATCAAAGGTGGAACAAAAATCTCGAAATCCATGAAACTGTCTTCTAGAGATTTGCAGGTAGCATTTCGATTTCTCTAATATATTCACAACAATCTCTTTTTGTAGCACAGCAAAACTTTTTCTTCCATCAGCTTCTATCGTTTCATCTTGACCCTTAACAATGCTGTTAAAAATTTTCCACACAAAGCTGATGATGCCATTGCGATGCAGAGATTTAACAGCAGTGTTGGAGGAGTTGGGTTTATGTTATATCTTTCCAAATAATGCCACCTAGCGCACATTATACAGAAACTGCTGGACACTCTTGGTTATTTATTTCTTCCTTACATTTGGGGATTGCGAGTGCACTGCAAAGTTTTGTTTACTTCAAAGCAAGAAAAAGTGTTTCAATGTGGCTATATGACAACGGTGGAAAACAGCAACACACCAGACAAGTTTGTTTTCCCCTGGACCAACATCTGTTTCTGTGTTAGATCACACACTTCTTTCCTGCTTATGGAAATTAATACTTGCTGGAAACTACTAATGAAAAATTTACTAACAGAATATGAAATGCACCTTCACTAACGAAATATAACTAGTGGCAGCAAGAGGATGAATAGAGAAGAAAGTCAGCTTTTTTATTTTAAATAAGAAACTCCATTTGCTTTGAGATACTCCCATCTACTACCAGTTCTTGGGCTCTTGCACCTTGACCTGCTGTCTCTCCTTTTCTTCACAGGCCATGGGGTTCACGTTGTCCCTTTTTGTCTCCAACACTGGAGACTGGCATGGAAGCACCTGCCTTGATTCCTCTACTCAGATTGGTCACTCCATGGATGATCCTACTCATTTCTGAGACCTGACTCCCCGTTACAGCCAGCCTGTGCCAACACTGTCAAATCCACCTGATCTGGTGCCTCTTCCCTCTTCCGTTTTAAAGACACTCTCTCCCCATCACCAATTCCTACCTTTCATGCAGCTCTCCAGATCTTCAGACCCACTGGAAATCACCTTCTTGATTAACTCCTTTGCTTACCATTACACTTCTCCCCTCAGACAAGGAGGAGGGAAAAATACTAGTTTCCTTCACCTTTAAATTCCTTTTCTGAACTCTCCCTCCCTGCCTATACAGCTAAAGCTCCATCTCTTTTTTTCCCATCCTTTTACTACCATTGTTCTTTCTTCTGTTTCAATTAAGTCCTTTCAACTTGAATTTCTTTTTCCTTGCACCACTTCAAATGTTATGATTTATGACTTCACAATGTCAAAATCCTAGGGCCTTTCTTCCCTGCTCCCTCTTCTTCCTAAACTCATTTGACAAGCCCCCTGCTCCCTCAGCTTTCCTTCCACTTTATCTTGGCTCTTTCTCCTCTTTAACTACTTTGGCACCTTCTCTCTCTAAGTGTTCTCCATCCCCCTGCTGCAACATCTGCTGTGAGCGTTACAGCTGCCCCACGGTGACAGAGCTGTTACTGCCGACGCGCTTCTCTCCTGCCAGCAACACATGCTCCTTTTTTCTGCTCCCACTCTCAGAATGGGTCATGGTAACACCCGCCATCCACTTTGCTCCAATGTCACTTCATCGCAGCAGCGTTTTAAGCCTGATCAGGTAATTTTGCCCTGTACCAGGTAAGGTGCGCATGCACCATCTTTCACTTGTCACAGCAGATGAGGGGGGTGAGTTTAAACCACATGATAGGTTCAGAGACTGTCCAAGTATGCAGACTAAAGGCAGAAAAATACCCTAAAAAATACTCAAAAGCTACATAAACCTTGCAGAGCAATAAAGCAGTTTAGGATGACCATGAAGTCCTACCTGTCCCTCCACCTTCGCAGCACCGTGCTTCAAGTCCAGTTGGCAGCTGGTCAGGATGGTGGACGTGGGCAGCTGATGGAGTTGTCCCTGCACTTGGCTGGTTCCACAGTTCAGGCTCCAGGTCATCAACCAAGGAGCGTGCACAATATCTACCTGCACATAAAATTGGCCACACTTAATTAAAAGCGATTTGCCTGTCCTTCCACCAACATGAACTCAAAATCTCTTTTTGCGTACAGTCGCATCAAAAAAATCTCTGTTGGACACATAGAGCATTTCCCAGTTGCGTGATGCCAGCCTGCCCTCTGCTGCAGGTTCAGCACATGGCACCGTGTCACTGCATGCCCCTTTGCCATTTATTTTCTGAGAACGTGAACAGCACAGGCTGGCCCTATCTTACATTAACACACAACTCAAAAAAGTTTAAATTAAACTGGCAAAAATTAAAAGCTCCAGCAAGGTGTGACAATGAGACTGCAAAATCCTTAGTAGGAAACAGAAAGCAGAGAAAGGAGGGTTGTGTAGGCACATTGTGCTGGTTTGAGCAACACAGGACTAATTCCTCTTTCAGTAACTTTACTTTTTAATTAAGTCTCTTCTAACACTTGGGAAGACTCTAGTGTCTGAATTTGTGAAAATATTTACTTCATAGCCAGCTATGGTATGTAGGTTTCAAGGATTCAGTTTTCAAGTATAGACAGCTGTGGGGATGAGGAGCAAGACCCGGGTGCTTGACCCAAGCTGGCCAACAGGATTATTTCATACCATGAATGTCACATTCAATATAAAGTAGAAAGTTTGCTGAGAAGTTTCTCTCTTCCTTGATGGCTGCGATCCTGAGAACTTCTTGCCCTGGTGCCGGACCCCTGAGCCCTTCCCTTCCTCCCGCAGCCGTAGCGCTCGCAGTGTCCGACATTTGCTGTCCAATGCTGGGAGTGCAGAGCTTCCTGCTCATAGCATTGGCTGAGTATAATCCTGGTATATTTTATATTGGTATCATGATCAATATTGGTTCTTTAGTATTATTAACATTAGTTATTTCGTCTTATCCTATTAAATCCGTTTATATTTCAACCCTCAGGTTTCCCTGTTTTTTCACGATTCCCTTCCTGGGTGGGGAGGGGTCATCAGGTGATAGAATAATTGTCTAAACGACAATAAATTGTGGTGGGTTCCTCGAACCATAACACACATCTTCACACAGACAGCACTGTTGTTAATTCTGCAGTTGTAAGGTAGCTTACACCGACACCGTAGCGTGCTAGGCGCACGCTCAGCCTCACGCGCTGAGAAGGCGCAGACTGATGGCAAGCCCCAGTTCAATGCAAATACCTGTAAAGGCTGCACCGGCCAACGCATAGGGCACTTTGGCGTGTCCCACTGCAAGGAGTCGCTGTGTTCAGGAGGGTATTGTTTGCCTTGAAAAGTCCTTCTTGCTTAAATTGCTGCTTGATTTGGAGGAACATTCCGGATACAAGATTTTGTCTGAGGATACTCTTTCACTGCAAAAACCTCTGCGTTTCGAGGCAGTCGCTCCAGCGTCAGATATAATGAAGCGAGGGGCAGCGAAAGTCCCTGTAGCTCTTTCGCAGCAATGACTTCCCCCCGGCCCCCGCAGGGGAAGGGGCTGCCAGCACTGAAGGCGGAGGGGTGTCCCGCCACTGGATGCCTGATGGCAGCGGGGTGGGAGAGGCCGGAGCGGGGCCGCGCCACAGGACGCCATTTGTCCCCCTGCTCGGATCGCGCGACGCTGCTTCTCCCCGAAAAATTTCAAAGGCAGATTTCCTGAGTGAGCCCAGGCCAGGCTGTGTCAGGGGGAAATGGTTACTTGAGGTCAAAGGTTACTTGAGGTCAGAGGTCAAAGGTTACTTTCCACAGCAGATTTCCAGAGTGAGACCAGCCTGGCCTTTGTCATAAGTCAAAGGATGCTTGAGGTCAAAGGACACACGTTACTTGGGGTCAAAGTTAAATATCATCTTAACACCCCCCCCAAAAAAAAAACAAACAACACCCCCCNCACCATCCCCCCCAAAAAAAAAGTCTAAAAGTAAAAAAAAATAATTAACTATAACTTCCAAAAGTCATAAAAAAAATCCAAAAAGCTAGCAGGTTGGCTAATGCTAGTCAGAAGTAACAACAACCAAGAAAAAAAAAAAAAGCCCCAAAGCCTCCCCATAAACAATACAAAAAAGCCATTTTGCAGGTTGCTCTGCTGTAATAGATCATCTTTTCAAGAGCTAGAACTTTAAAAATAGTTTCTTTTAAACTAAATGTAGCGAAGTCTTGAAAATTCAGGTAGCTTCGTCCTATAGTATACAACCAAAACTTAAAACCACTATCACTCAGCTTAGTTTATTTTAATGTTCTGTCAGGATAAATATGCGCTAGAAAAAAAGTTCTGGGATGCAAGTCACTTCAGAACCAAACACATTTTAGTAACAAACAAATACACCTCTCAGCTAACACAAAGAAAAGATTTGCTCTCCGAAGAATTTTCTTGCCATTTTCAGCTACCTGGCAACAAGTAATGTAATTTCAGAACGTCAAGGTCCAAACACTGCCTCAAGGCACTTTGATATAGCAAAGGCTTATGTTCAGTGTAATTCAGACTAGAGCCCACAGATCAGCCCTAAAAGCACTCAAAATAATCCTACATCCTATTCGGGATGATAGTGAAAGAACCATCATTAGCTGGCAATGTCAAAGTAGCAGTCAGGAAAGATGACACTTTTTCATATGGTCTGAAACCACATTAAAAAACAAACAAACAAACAACTGAGGAAAGACCTACTAGCCCTGCAGTAGTTTGGTATTTCACCGATGATCTGTAATTAGATTGCTTCATTAAGACTTGCTTTTCTCATTAATTGCATTGAAAGCTTTTTTTTTTTTGCAAGACAAAATAAATGCTTGACTTCAAAGTCTCTGAGAGGATGTGATTGCAAATGTTTGCCTCCACACAGTAATTGCAATAAGCGTGGTATCAGTCTTTTTCTGGGAAAAAAAAAAAATTAAAAAAAATCAACTTCATGGAGTGCTGATGGGGGCCTTTTACCTGCTGGGAAAAGTTAATTGCCCTTAACAAGCCTTCAAACGCTTTGCCCAGCATACCCATACTGCTGAGAGTCACACAAACCCCAGTCTGACATGAGTTCATGAAAACAAACTTTGAATCCAAGTTTCTGAAGGCAGAAGGACCTGACCATTTCCTCCTCATACAATCAAAGGGAAATACACTCCCATGGGCTTCGGAAATAAACACAGCTACCAGGATGTAAACACGGCTGTTATTAGAGAGCTGTATCATACAGTACCACACGCTGAGTGCCTTCACCACAAACTTACTTGGGGGCCCGTAACTTATTTCCATCCTTTACAAAATAACACTCAAGAGAAAAGCCATGAAATCAGGGTTTTCTAACTGATTTTTTTTTTTAATAAACTATAGAAGAACAAGATAACATTTCAACCAAAGTCATGACAGCTGCATGCTTAAAAGCAGATACATACATGTCTCTGGATTTTTCTGGTTTTAGGAGAAAAAAAAAAAAGAGAAAACCGGTCATGTGAAAGCTGAACGTAATGCATAGATTTCTATACATATTCAAATAATAGCAGACTAAAGCAAGCAGTAACACAAGTGGAAAAAAAATTATTTAACTATGATTCCAGATCTATGAAGTCTTAAAAGGAAATTTCAGTTCTAGGAATCTTTACGTTGAACCAAGTTACATTCTTACACAGCATTAAAATAAGTTTTATAAATTGAGGCACTAGAAACAAACCTACTTACGCAAATACTCAAATGCATCTAATGTGCAAACTGAAAAATCTACAGGCCATAGAGTACTAGAAATTTAGAACTTAAAAGGTTGCATTAGACTTGCACTTGCTCACATCAACACAGTGAAATTAGTGGAAAACTACTGCTTTTCCACTTAGAGTAAAATCAGGTTCTGATTGTTGGTTCCAAACAGTTACCTTCCTAGCTTTTTTCTCACTGTCCTTCCTTGCCTCTGTGTATTCTCATCAGGGGAAGAATACTGGAGAGGTTCCCGTGCCACCCCATTCAGCAATGTTTATTAAGAAATGCAAAGCGCCTGTCCTTGTGCACAGTTGTTATCTACAGTGCAGTATTCCCTTACTTCATCCTGTTCCCCCATGACACTAAGCTTCTACACAGGCTTAATAAATTAGTTTAGAATTAGATATTCATGTTCTACGAGGCATACTTATTTTTATCTAATTTTTATTTATTTTCTATGGGGGTTGGGGAGTATTAAAGACAAGTAGTGTTTACAAAGTAAATCAGAGTGATCGCACAGCAAGAAGAACTTGAGACAGAAAGGAAGGAGCTCATATGGATATGTATGCTGCTTTCTTTATGAGGAAGAGTATTCAAGACCCAATGAGGTTTCCACCCAGATGCTACAGTAACTGGCACCCTCTAAACCCCTAGATTAAAATATACCTCGGTATTTTAATCAGGCACTTAAATAGAAAAAACAAAGCAGTAACATTTAACATAGGTATTGTGACAGCTATTCTGCAAGGCCAGAACATCTTGTACGAAGCACTCAGGAAGTTAACTGTCCCACAGAACTAAGTAACTCATGTCAAGGGCTAAAGGAATGGAGAGACCCTCACTTGACAAACATGTTTAAAAAAGCAAAAGAAAACGACTGAAAGATGGTTAGTAAATATTTGGTAGAAGCCATTAACCACAAACTTATATTCTTCACTATCTACTGTAAAATGTAGTGCAAGGCTATTAATCCCTTGAGAAGATGGATCTAAAAGTAAACATTCAATCTGCTTTAATTTACAAGATTATTTTTTTTTCCCCACAAAAAAAAAAAGTTTCTCCACTGATAACAAGCTCCCTGAGGGAATACATTAATCTTTTTCAAGGGAAAAAAGCAATCATTTGAAAACAATCTGAAAAGCTCCAACAATCAGTAGTTGCCCTGTTTTGAGCCGTAACACATTTCCAATCAACATTTCTTTGGAAAAACATGGGTTAGACCAACCAGTCACTGGTCCTGTAAGAGGGGCCCTGATCTCCCTTCTTTTACAAAGTATTCTGAAGATGAGAGTAATTATTCTTTTAAAACTGTAATGAACGTATTTTACTCAAATATGCTTCAAAGTTAAAGTCTTGCAGGAGAATTTTCCTGTATCTACCAACATTTAAATGGTTAATTACAGATTCTGTCACCAAAATGCAGAATCAAGGAAAAGAGGTGGAAATTCAGTTGTAAGGCTAAACATTTTAGAAGTTATCTTTATGTTATGCAAGTCAAGAGACAAATGAAAGAATCTACAGACACACAAAAACACATTTATACGGTAATGAGAATGCCAAGTATTTAAACCATTCTTAACGAATTTATTTTTTTAATGACGATTTACAAGGCCTTGATTATTAGACAAAATAGCATATTTTAACTAAACTCAAAAAAATACAAACCAATAAGAGTATGGAAGGAAATGCTATATAGGTCTGTAAAATATATCACACCCAGTGCACGCACTGCTGTACTTTTTCTCATCTGAACCCATTCGTTACTTATAGGATTTTTGCAAAGAAATATTTTGGTCTAGCCAACATGTAGTGTACACAGTTTCAAGACCACTGAATTAGGATCTAATTCTGGCATTAGTCTACAGTCTAAACCACTGCAACAGATCTTTCAGAGTGTTTAGTGTAATCAAAAACTGATCTAGACATTTTTGAGCGGTTAACAGTAACAGGAGTTATAGACTGCATACAGTTCAGTATGGTACACTAACTGAAGCTAAAACTTTTAGTATGCTTATTGCCAGTTTCTCCCAAATTTTAACAAGCAGAGCTTCTTTGCAGATACATTATTGCTGAGGGTAAAAAGGCTGTTGAGGAAAAGGGTATCCAGGTTGTTGAGGTGCCGGATATGGTGCTTGTCCAGGGTTTTGAAACACAGGTGCAGGTGCATATGGCAGATTATATTGACCATACATGTATGAATTATAGGCCAACGGCATTGGCATCTGGCAATACCTGTGTGGGGGTGGGGGAAAAAAAAATAATAATACTTTAGTTGCAAAACACTGATGACAATAATTTGAAAATAACTCATTAATAGATACAAAAAGACATGCAATCACTACAAAAGCTGTCCTTTCATTTTCCTTTCTGTGCAGCAGAAAGGGTCACAACTTTCAAGGATCAAACACGGAAAAAAAATCGTAACGCGGGGAACAGAAATGTAGACAGAAGGTGGACTAAAGGCAGCCTGCTGAACCAGAACTGATCTAAATTGATCCTCTTATGTTTAATATCATTGTACATATTTTAACATTTGCTGAGCCTGCTACTGAAGAAGAGAGCAGCTGCTTTCAATTCCTCATGATGACTCCAGAAAGATGGAAAAAAAAGAAAACATCAGAAGAAAGCAAACTACTCAACTGGATTTTTTCTGTATTTTTCATAATCTTTAGGAAGATACCAATATTTGAAAAATGAGATATGCCAACACTTTTGAGATAAGCAACACAAACTGACTATGCAAGGGCTGTCAGTCTACAAACCACGTTAGGAACGGCTGTCCCATCTCCCTTCTCCTTTAAAAAAGCTGAACTGCAAAAACTTAACATGAACCCTCCCACAAATTGTGCCAGGAAATGATTCCCAACAAGAACTACATGAAAAATCACCTTGCCTCAAACACTAAACACGTCTTCAATTATAACAATAACTTATTTTAAAATGTCACATGCAACAAACAAGTGCTTTTAAGTAACAGGATAAAGAACTGCTTAAGTACTCCCGTAGCTTACCCTGGGTAACCTGGATAAGTTGGGTAAGGAGGTCCCTGTGCCTGTGGGGGTGCAGTGCTTGCTGCAGGTGCACTGGCTCCTGGAGCAGGAGCAGGAGCAGCAGCAGCAGGAGCAGCAGCTGTTCCAGAGGGTGCTGATGCAGAAGAGGAACTGCTTGCTGCAGAAATCACTGGTGGTGGTGGCCGTGCTGGTGGCTGCGGTTTAGTCCCCTAACAAGAGAAAGTGAATTAAGCTGGAGCTTCTTTCTGAAAGTCTTGGAATCAAAAGCTGTGGTTATATGATTAGTTGATTTTTGTTTTTATTTTCATTTTAAACGGACATTCTATATTTAGTCTATACAGATAATAATGCAAAGCATCTAAAAAGCAATAAGCTTTCCATTTCAAATCTGTAAGTTATGAACACCATGAGTATATAATACTTCTCTCCGCAAAGTCTTCAGACTTTGCGCTCTATTTCACTTCAACACATTTCCAAATAAACCTTAACATATTAAGGAGTGATATACACAAAATACAGATCAGTTTGGAGTTCCAAAGTGTGGACCTTCTATTTCTAATCCACTAATTCCATAGCATATATTTACCACCATGGTTCTGGGTGCTGGAGTAGGAGTCGATGATGCAGCAGGCTTACTTCCTCCGGCTGATGTGGTCTGGTATGTAGGCAGAGGAATAGAGGGAGCACTGGGTTCCCTAGCAATGCTTTGCTGTAAATCTCTATTAAAAAAAAACAAGCAAGCAAACATACAGCTTAGTTTAAGAATTGTTTGTTATACGCTTCAGCAAGCTAAACTAAAAAGATGCAACAGAGTAAATCTACTACTTAAAGCATGATCACTGAGCTAGCTCAAACTAAATTTGGAGTCCAAATCAATTCCACAGAAACAATCCTCTAGCCAACCCTCTGATTAACTGTTACAGTTAACTTCTAATAATGCCTTTACGTTGCAACTCAAAACTGGGTATAGATCACTGAATTAGCCAAAAGCTTGGGGATCAGAAATTATAAAATAATCAGAACATTTAGCAACTTAGCTTTCCTAAGAACATAAGGGAACCTCAAGGCTATGGAAAAGGATAGAAGTAAATTTCAGTAATTTTGACATATAAACAGATACTCAAATACAGAAGAAAAGCAGTGTTGCATTGCTTGTAGATTGCTCTAAATTAAATAATATTGCATGCAAATACCATACATCTAACAGAACTGTTTTAAAAAAAAAAAAAGAGTCCACTAGAAGGTCTGCAATATGATTTATATCTGGGTAAGCATAACTATCAAAAAAAACCCTGGCAAAAATCTGAATGGCTCAGCATATGAGCTTTCAAGTTCTCTATTCTGTGATGTCTAGTGTTCAAATTACTCTTGGTAAGATACAAGAAAGCTTTGGTCTCATGCTGTACTACAAGCTGCCATTAAACAGCATAATTTTACAGTCAGCTTGCCACAAAGACTGCAAGGAAGCAGTTTAAAGTTACATATTCAGAGGTATGTAGTGCATTTCTCAATGCAAAGGTTCAATATTTGAGATTGGGCAGGTTCTTCAGAGACTTGAGGAAGCATTTAACATTTCAGATAATTTTGCGTAAAAATGACAACATGAGCAATATGTAACAGCTAGAACTTGGTACCTGCCATTCTGAAATAGAAGACAGGGGAGACTGACAAAGGAATACAGTCTAGTTAGCAAGAAAACTACAGGCTCCTATTATGTAGCATGCAAAGGTGAGCTCCAAAGGACGAGAACGAAAGTGGCAACTTTCGCAGAAACTTGGTACAAAAAACAAGTCTGAGACGAAAATTCCCCAAGGAAACTGGCCTTGCAGTTATCCCTACAGTAAAAAGGAATGATGGAGAAAAAGCTGGAAATACTGTCTTGAGGCTCTGTTACGTATGCATATGAATATCTCAAACTATTTCTCACAGATAGTGGAGTAACTATTCAACACTGTATTATACTGAAACTAACAAAACCAAAACTTAACATCTCAGAAGAAGACATAAGGGATGGAAATAACAATTTTCTTCTTAAAATGACACTGCAAAGACCGATGGCTTACAGAACAGTGGCACCATTCAGAGTGAAGTACATTTTGACCACAAAGTGACCAAATGCATTAAATGTGAAGCTTAAAACGCTATTAAAGCCAATCCTCCAGCAGGCAATCTTTGGGGGGGGG
>VYZM01021719.1:247633-259397 GCA_013398915.1 Dromas ardeola
GTGATGGGGTGGGGGGGGGGGGGGGGGGGGGATATCTCTAGTTCTAAATGAGAAACCATCTAAATAAATTTATTTTCACTAAGTGAAGATGCAGCCCACAGTCAATAATTTTATTGCAGTTGAGGGGGTTAAGGGGAGCACGGGGAAGGGGCAAACACACATTTTATTCACTCAAACTGTGGGCTGGGTGCACCAAGAAATACGTTTTGTGGATGTATACTCCAAATATCCCAAATCTGATCGTTGCCCCTAACCTTGACAGGGTTTCATTTCAGCAAACAGTTAATGCATGAGGCAGTAAAAGATAGCACGGCAAGATTCAGCTGAATGTTATACCAACACTAAGCCTGCAGCTTTAATGCCGAATGTTAACATATTAGAGATGCAAGATATTCAGATCTAAGCCTTGGTTAGGTAGCCCACAGCTTCCAAATTAGATGAATGTAAGCAGTGGGAGAGGTGGAAGGGGCTGTATACAGTTACTGAGAATTAATTTACAAGCACAATGCCCAATTGAAAAAGAATCGTTCTACAAAGGATGAAGTTAGGAAAGGTAAAATTTGACGGCTGAGCATCCCATTCAAAACACGGTACGTGCACAGAACAACTGCAGTTTCACCAACCAAAACTTTAGTAACAACTAGCCCTTTTTATAAAAGGCTGCATGTGTGCTTTGCTAAAGAACACCAATTAAAAGGCAACCCTTTTCAGTTATGCTTTCCTCTTATGAGGAGAGCCTAAACATCACGGCTGAAGCTTACTATGCTAGCCTGATCACATGTGACGGACAGTGACATCAGACACTTCCCTTCACATGAAGGACAAAATTCTCTCCCCTGCAGTGTGGGCAACCCACACATCTGAACAATGGTGAAGCATCAGACCAGATCAGACTACAGAGCAGAGGTGGAATAGCAATGTTTTTCCCACCACTACACTGGGCACAGGGAAGGTAATCAGATGCTGAAGCATTTATCTAATTTCTTAAACCAAAATGACTGCAGGAGCAAGGTACAGGAATCAGAAGTTCCTCAAAGGAAAGAATAAATTATTAACAAACACATGCCAAAAAGAACTGAGAGTGAAATAATGATAAGGTGAAACAGTTTCATGCTGAACTGCATACAGGAACAGCACAGGCTTCAAAGTAGATTTTTCCATTTATTTCTCTTATCAACTTTCCTAGTTTTTCAGGGGATGGGAGAGTAGGGTTAGCATTAAGGCAAAGAGAAGGTGATAGTCTTAACACACCTATTCTTCCTTTCTCGTTTCATGAAGTACCATAATAAACATGTCCCCAAAGATTAATTTCTACAATGCTTAAACAAAATATTGAAGTCTTACTTGAGCAGTTCATCTCTTTCAGTCTTGCGAGCAAAGACAATGTCACTGCATTTATTTTGGAATTTCAGCAGGATTTCTGTCAGCTCATTGTAAAACTAGTGAAAAAAAAAACAAACCACATTCAATCAATACTTTCAGACTCCATGCTAGCATATTTTTCCATATTGATCCAGTTATAGGCATTATATTATTAAAGTGCCCAGTACCTGCCATTCCAGTAAAGTTTGCTAGTGCATTTTATTCTGCTTTTCAAAAACAAATTAGTCAGCTGTTGTCCACCCCTTTAATATAAAGTGTATATGTGTGTGTGTATATATCTCTCTCTATATATATATATCTCTGTGTGTGTGTATAGATATCAAAATAGCTTAAGACAACTAGAAAATGTATTGAAACCAGAATTCAACTAGATCATTTCTGGTGACTAACTGTTTATTTTCTAAAGGATAATTTCTTCTGGTTTTAATTTTACTGCCTTCAATCACTTCCATGTATTTCATTTGTATAGACATTTCAGCGTTTTATTTTCCTTTTTTCCTCTAGTGAGCTATCAATAAACCAGCAAAAAGTACTTAATACAGAAGCAGTAAGACACCTTCCAGAAGCCCAGATCAAAAAAAGCAAGCTAAATAAAGCCCTCCTCATCTCTCCTCATGTATGCAGTAGCAGTATATAAACCACAAGTTTGATAAGGTGATTAAATACCATGGGAGAACAGATGAAAGAATTCCTAAGATAAAATGGCTCATCTGGATACTTCACCATCAGTTACTCAGCTGTAATTAACACTTTTTCCTATTTTAATACAAAGCAATGCTCAGAAAAGCTTACTTTTCAGATAGGAACAAAGCAGACTTTCACAGCTGTCAAAACAAACAGAATTCAAGCAACTTGCTGTCCTCACTTCAGTAGTAAAATCCTCAATAACGTACCTCTCGTCTAGCATGTCTGCAAAGTTTATTATGGTTTTTGATTCACATCTCATTGTGTAAATAGGTAATAAAATAAGTTCTTCCAGTCCCTTAAGTGTTACCATACCTTTGTGCCTTCTTTTAAATTGGCTACAAGTTCCACGAAGTTGTCATTTGCTACAGCTAAGTTCTTCAAAACTTCTTCTCTTAAATTAGATTCATTGTTTGATTGTTTCATCTTTGAAAAATCCTGATGTGCATTCTTAAAAGAACGGGGAAAAAAAATAAGCAGTGAAAATAATGCAAGCTAGTTCCATGCAAGACACTATATCTTTGGATATTTCTCCTCATACTCGTTGCTTCTATCCCCTTTTCCCAGTATCTACCTTTCCTCACCTTCCATTCATACACCATACTTCCCAATGCTTACTGTCTGCCAAGCGCAGTGGCTATTTCAGAACTATACATATATTAACTGGCTGGCAGTATATATCAGCTAATTATCTGTTCTGTTGTGGACTGCCTTCAGCTAATGCTCAAGTTCATACTGCAGACTCTCAGAGGCTATACTAATTAGGGTCTCTCCTGTACTCTTGTACTCTCTCCTGGCTCTCTCCATTGATATTCATAAAATCATACTGAAAGTTAGTATTTTTAAGAAATGCTACCTCAAATTTGGTCGACACTGGCAAGCTACTAAAAAAGACAGGGAAGTGGAAAACTTACAGAAGGATCACCTACATCTTATTTCTTTTGGGAAAATAAACAAGCATACTTAAAAAGATTACTTCAGCTCCCAGAAGCAGCAAAACTTGAACTTCAGGACATTCGAACATCAAAGTAACATCCATCAAGATTATAAAGTCTACTTTGTTAAAAGAAATCTAAATATAAAATCCTTGATAAACATGGGCCATGTGGTCATTTAGAAACAATTTTTTCCCTTTTGGAAAAGTCTCTTATTCTTGCTATCCAAGTTGCAGTCAGAAGTTGCAAGTAATCTTGTGCACAAGTAGGCCCCATCATTACTCAAGCCACTACTGTCACTTGTCCAAGAACTAAGACTTCCTCTTTTACCAGATGTTTTCGGTACCTGTCTCTAGCATTACTGACAAATTAAGGCTGAATTTATAAATACACTTTAGGAAATTCTCATTAAGTTTTACTCTGATGAGCTTTGCACATGTTGGAGTCAAGCACATTGTAAATGGCAATTAGGAATAAATCAAAATGTACTTCAGAGACCCAAAATATCTTCTAGTAGACAATAAGGATAGGTCTCCTGTTATCCCAGAAACAGTATTAAGATGGGATAAGGGGAAAATACAAAACAAACCCAAAAACTTCTTAACACAATAGTTAAGCTCCTTTCAAGGCCAAAGCCATCTGCAGAACTGGGCCAAGAAAAGGTCTAAGAGAATTTACACTGGAGCTCTGGGAGGGTCTGCTAAAAATTCACATTTCATCCCAGTGAACACAAAAGACGCCTGTATTTTTCAGCAGACGAGTAAAGGAGTATCAACTGGCCTATAACAGAATAACAAGCAAAACAGAGTAGAAAGCAATAAGATTTCTAAAGCACTGGAGAGAGAGAGGAATCACTGCTCCTTAGTTTAAGAGGAAGGAAGACATACAAGGTGTTGTACCTGAATGTTTTTGAGAAGTTCTTCCTGCTTTTTTAGGGACTCTTGCACTTTCTGTGTGTAACTTCCATAAATTCTGTCCAACTCTGTTACTGAGATAGCCTCCTCATTTATAGCACCATCCTGTGCAAGTGCTGTCAGGAATTTGCTTGTCATGTCAAAATTTACAGATTTCAGGTCATTTTCCAGTTGTTCTCTCTCCTTCTTAACTTCATCCAGATTGGCCAACAAAGTTTTTAAGACATTAACAACCTAGATAAAAAAATTGTCAGAAGTTTGCATATTTAGAGGAACTATTGGAATTAATTAGAGAAATTAGAGGAATTATTTAGAGGAAATATTGGACTAGATGACCTTTAAAAGTCCCTTCCAACCCAATACATTCTATGAGTCTATGATTATTGCAGAAGTATACACTATTACTTGTTTCCATTTTGCACTCCTCACTGACACTGGCAACACTGACACGTGAGTATTTGTTTATAAATGTGTTTAAGATGACAAACCAGGACAAAATGCAATGAAACAAAGATCTTCAAGTATTTCTAAAGCTATAGTCCTATCTAAAGATTTGCTGCCACTAATAACACTGAATTAATACAAAGATTTTTAAACCTTTTTTTTTTTTTAAAGCTTATCAGATACCTTCCAATAGATAGTCTAAAAATGACAGTCAAAAACACTGACTTCAAATCACTCCTATGAGAAAAATAATCATATTACTGTAGATGAGACATGACTTTCTTGGAAAGCAAGTTCCTGTAATTGCCTAATACTTTAAAATACTGGGCCATGTCTTCTACATTGCCAAATTGTCCCACAAATCTGAGCACTACATCCCACCACCCTACATAACAAAAATATTCATCAAGGATTGCTCCTTTTATACGTCAACCAGTCTTGCTCTCCCTGGCAATTGAACTCGCTGACACTAAGTGTAACAAAATACACTCATGCAGATTTTAAATAAAAAGGCAACCTCTTTTCCGAACGTTAGTTACCTCCTGTATCAATTGTGAAAGAAACAAGAGCAGCTAAGGATCAGCTTCCACACCAACTCATGTAAGTTTACTTTGTTAGATGAATAGCTCTTCTACTCAAAATAGAGACAAATTTCAATGCTTTACCTCACTTCCTTGTAATGTTTTTGCTGGGTTGGCAGAAGGAATGGCGGCATTGAGTTCTGACTCTGGCTTACACAGAAGTGCAATCGTATCCCGGTGAGACTGATAGCGCTCTTTAACTTGGCCATCTGCTTGCACAGCTTTACTCAAAATATTGTGGTAATTGTCTCCCTCTGGTGGTGGAAAGGAAAAAAAAGGTTGTTTATGTAATTTCAAAACTTGTTTTATCCAAGACTTGCACCAGAGCAGCGTTCATGCTTTAGAACCATAGAATTGCTTTTTGCAAGTCTTCATACATTTTTATGAGCCTGCACATCCTGAAGTTACTAAAACTTCTTAAGCTTAAAACTTAAGCTTCTAATTTCTGTTTTAAATAGCACCTTACTAGGCACCTATATTAGTTCTCCAGAGAGGCATACAAAAGTGTATTATATTAATGAACTCTAGTTTGAGGTACTCCCCAGATTTAAACCCCTGTAACTCTGCCAAACTAAGGCACAGGTATCAGTCCCCTGTTAGCTTCAAAACAACACATATTAAGTGCGCAGAAACTATGCTATAGTCATGGCCTTAAGTAGCTTGACTAACTGCTGAGGAAAAAAAGGAAAAAACAAACACCAAATCAGAGAGAAAAGAACACCTTGATGGGAAATTAAAAAAAAAAAGTTAATTTACAAAAGGAAAAACACTCTGAAGTATTTAAGACCAAATTGCAACCAGATTCTTAGGAGGGCAGCGATTTTTCATTACATATGCTCTCCGAAACTTTAGCATGCACATGTACTCCAGGCGTACAAAAGCAGCAGCAAGTTCTCTGCTATCACATCATCTCCCAACTCCAAAAATGGTGCAGACTGCATAAGGAGATATTGTGGCATAACCTCTCCAAAACAGAAATTTCTATCTTTAAAGGTAGTGTCAGAACATTGAAAACTACTTTTATTTACACAGAATCCAAAGCATGAAACACAAACTTTACCTGCCCTTAAAGGCTTATAGAGTTCGTTGGATGGCGTTCTCTGCCAGCGTTCTTTGAATTTTGTTCGCAGGTCATTGTCTGTAGTTTCTTCTTCATCTAATAACCGTAGTGACTACAAGAGTAAAATGTAACATGCATTATAAGCCATTCTAAACATGAAATAGCTACAAAATACACAGCTAGTGCAGAAAATATAAAGAATGCTTATACGTCCTTTATAAATTTAATTTAGCAAATAAAAAACAGACATGAAAGGAACAAATTACGCAGATTTCTTCAGAAAGCTTTTTTCCCCCGCCTCTAGCATTTTTAAAAACAAAATAATTGTAAGGGAATATCCACATGTAACAGCACAGTTTTTGTAATGGACTGAACGCTTAAATGGCATATTTTTAAAGTGCTATTAAAGTTACAAACATTTTGGATAGTCATGCACTTTTTCTATTACCATTTAAAGAAAAAAGTTCAGTGGTGGTGTGTTTTAAGAATATTTTAGTGTTAGCAGTTGCTGAGCTTACTTCATCTAAAATTTCTTTGTTCCTTTGTAGCAGTTCAGGCAGATCTTTGATCAGCTGATCAATAGTCTGAATTCCTCCCTGTTCAATCACAGACTTAGACTTGTTCAAAATAGACTGAGGAACAGTATCACCGGACACATCTTCAATAGCAGCAGGAAGATTGAGGGAAGCCAACACACTGAAAAAGTCAACATGTTAAATAGCAACTTGTTTGTGGTATTAGATGGTTTTATCCTGTAAATAATGCTGCTATGCAAACAAACAATCACACAGTCAATTATAATGGAAACAAGAGTATAATGTACTCCTGGATAGAAACTTCCAACTGAAAACTCTAAACTTATTCCTAGTGTATACCTCACCAAAAATAAGTTTCAAAGCTCTTAAAGCTAAACAAATACTAGCCTTTGAGCACTTACAAAATGTGGCAAACATTTTCAGTAGTAGCTATCTGGTGGAAAAAAAAACAACTGCCTTGAGTTACATTCCTATCTTTCAGCTTGATATCATTTTTTTATTATTATTTTTTATTTTAAAGAACAAAATTTTGGGCGAAGAAATACCACGTAATGAGTCACTGATACAATCAAGCTGACCATTGGAATATGAAAATCCATCTAGATTAATGGAACTGGAACTTTTTCTGAACAAGTGTCAGACTCCTAAAAAATGAAGAAATACTGAAGAAAATTAAACACTACTCGTTCTTAATATGGTTTCAGTCTTAACATTTGCAGAAAAGTAGTTCTAAATACCCCTGCTATAGCTTAATTTTGCCAGCCTACCATACAGTAATAAAAAAAAAACAACACGCTGCTATAATCTTGATGTCCAGAGGCTGCAAGGCAACCAGTGCATATAGGCTGTTCCGTAAGTCCTCTTGATAAATTTAAGAAGTCGCCATACTTACCCATTTGCCAGATTTGTGGCTTCTCTCATCTGGGCTATTGACCTGTTTACTAGATCTGCCTTTCTCTGGTTATAAACACTCACAGACTGCTGAACTTGCAGTGGAACCATCTTCTCAAACAGGTCTGCAATTAAAATACTAAATCACTCAAATTGCACTGTAAATGTAGAAAGACACATCTTCCCAGCTCTTTCGTACAGGTTGTACTACAGAGACTGATCTAAACAGTTTAAGATACTCTCCCACACTCCAAGATATCTTAAAAAAAACCCCACAACTATTTCTACAGGTCTTCAGAGTAGATTCCAGTTTTTAAGACTGAAATTGACTTAGAAATAATTTAAAGTCATTATATTTAAAACAATTGTAGGATTGCAAATCAGATGTGCTTTACGGCTTCATTTCTAGTTCTGCTTTTTTAAAGGAAGAAAATGAGAAACGGAAAAGCGATCATTTTTCAGAACTCCCCCATAAACCAACAAACTAAAATTTTTCAGCTTAATGGAAAGTCAGCAACTAGGTTAGTTAAGATTGTACAATTTGATACTTTTCCCTTATACTTGTGTTCCTTCTGGAATTAAGCTGGTTTAATACAGAAAATACAGTTGCTGAGAAAATCTTTAAGAGAAGGGCACGCTGCAGATAGTGATTTTCAACATGTGGTTTATCCTTTCAGTACTTTTTATCATCAAGAAGTAGAAGTCCAAACTAGAAAAGACAAACGGCACTTCCAAAAACACTGCTGTACACTTAATAAAATTCAAAAGTAAACGTTTACTTTTTCATGGTGTAAATGAACTTTGGTGGCCATGCATTTCACAAGGTAGCAATTAGCCTGTGCACTCCACACACTTCACTTACCAGTGAATTTCTGACTGAGGGGAACAACAACTGGAGTAGACTTCACAAGACTGGCTTTTCCAATGGACTCCAAATCTTTCAGGTCAGGAACCCGGTCATGGTAAATGAAGTCATTGTCTTTTTTGGCGGCTGTAAGTGCACGGTTGATTTTGTCAACCAGATCTTTAACATTTATATATTCATCATAACGAGATGCCACTGTTTTCACCAAGTCTGCTGCATGCTAAAAGAAAAAAAATACAGTTAAAATTAAAGTAACTTTTCTTTCTCACTTTCATAAATACTTAGGAAAACACATGAGTTTTCCAGCTAGCCAAGTAACTACTGTCAACACATATGATAAATGTTATTATTTCCTTAAGAAAATATTCTTCCCTCTTATGTATCAAAAAAAGGAAAAAGGACATTTTACTCATTAAAAGAGTTCATTGGGGGAAAAAAAAAAAAAACAAAAGAGTAATCAAGTTAATCTCTCAAAATAGCTTCCCTATGACTCCCCAAAATCTAAAAGAAGTTATCATGAGTTAGATGCAAGAACACCCACTCACAAGAAAAAAGGAAAAGTGCTTCCATGTCATTTTCATGTTGTTTCATGAAACCCACAGCTTGCTTTTGCAGGTACTGCAAATTGTTTCTCAAATATTGCTCACGTTCATGAAGGAAGAAGCCAGAGTCCTGCTTTTCACATCTGCCACTAGCACCCATCTAACCTTGAGCTCAGAAGCTACAGAAATTATACTGGAATCCTACTGCAAGTTAAAATAAAATACAAGGTCTGCCATCTCTTCACTTCTGTCTGCTCAGCCTAGATGCAACCCTGAGGTATCAGATTTTCCAATATCCAATTTACTGCAGGAGAGATCGAGGTTTACATAAACTCACAACAATTCAACACCTCAGACTTCTTGGGAAAGTAAAGTGGAACCTGAACTACATTAGAAGGGAAGTCTATTTGAAATTTGCTGAGATTTTTTGACACTTTCCATTGTGCCATAAATCATAGAACAATAGTTTTGGTTTGATACCATACTACAGTCTAACTAGCATTTGCCAGAAACAGAAAGTGAGAGGAAAAGAAACAGAGGTATGCATATATACTTTAATTCAGAGGAATTTACGTTATTCCCCCCCCCCAATATAATCCATCTTTGTTCTAGCTTTTAAAAAGGGAAATAAAAAGACAGTATTACATTATAGCAACTGCATTTTTCAAAAACTCATCAAAAAGTATACTAAACTTCTAATTTAGATTAGTTATGGAAGTAGCATTTTAACAATGATGTAGAACAGGATTTAAGTTTCACCTTACTGAATGTATTAAATAAGAAGCCACAGGATTTTAACTTCTGACTATATGCTGTTCATGAAGCAGTGCTAAAATAAGTAATAACAGAGTATTGCCCCTCAGACTTCCCTACCAAAACAAAAAGACAACCAAGAAACCCACACACAACACAAATCACCAAAACTTTTAACTACTCAGAATGAAGGGATTCTTCCTGTAACACAACATAAAGAAAAATCACAGGCACAAGGTAATTTAATATACAACTTAACAATGACAGTAAATTTGATATAGCCAGATCTGTCAAGGGTGAGCACTAACAAAAAGACGTTAATATTCTATTGCAGTAGAGTCCTAGAAAAGGAGATCTGCTAAGCAGATTTGAAACTCAAGAATAAGAAGACTGATACACCTTCATCTATCACCTAGTAATGTAGTCATAGCACAACTTGCTATTAAAAGTTCATACAAGCACTTCATTGTCATGAAAGCATACCAAAAAAAAAGCAAGTTTCAAGCTCCATCCCGCTCCAAGTCAATACATGCATAATGGTAACTTTCAAAATTCAACACGATAGTCTTACATAAATCTCTCAACTCTCCTGCACATCAGTAAATTGCACATGGATCCTACAGATTCAGCCAAAGCAGCACTACTATTTTTTTTTTTCAAGGACCAGAGAACTTGAAGAAAGTAGTTATTTTTAGTTATTTTCTTCCCTACCTTACTTAAAACATGACAAGACCTTACTCGTGTTACTATAACATCTATATCTGAGTCCCTCTAGGAAGCAGATGTAGAGGCAAAAAACTATAAAGTCTAAAAATACAACCATATGTACATTTTTCAAAAATGATTCAGATTCAAGTCAGGATTGCAGGAAAGGACGTATGTATAGACCAGGCAGAATTTTAATGTTTTGGGGTTCTGTTGTTTGGGTTTTTTAAATAACGTTGCTTAGGAAAATTTTATTAACAAATCTGTTATATTAGCTATACTGAGATAAGAAGCCTATACAAATGTAAAGATACAGACTACAGACTTAACATGTCAAGCAGTATCAAACTGCCAAAAAAATCATTAAATTACATCTATATAAGAGCTACAGAGATACCTCTCATCTTTGCAGCTCCTAATAATTTGATTCATGTGATTAACATGCTTTGTAATTTTTTTAATACATTTCATTCTTAGTTATTTGAATTTTAGAACTGAGTTAGCTTTTCAGGATTTAAAGTTTTCCCGTATTTTTCAGAGAAGAAAAACAGTTACCCACCTGCAACCTCCCAATTTCTTCACCAAATTTCTTCTGCTGTTTTGCCAGGATAGATTGATGGTATTCTGCATTGGCCTGCATAATGCAGTGCTTTGCAGCCAGAACAGGAAACACCTCCTGGAAATAAAAATACTGACCAGGGGAAAGTCCAACCACATTAACCACCACAGACAACATGGGATGCAGGAAGAAAAAGGAAGAAGAAAAGGAAATTAGAATCACCCAATTAATGGTTTAGATAGGTTAAAACATTAGAGGTAAATGTCAGAGACCACGTGACTTTGCATGGATTGAATCCAGTCTGTCTTTTTTTTAATCAGTTATTGCAAAATTCTTAGGATCCAGTAACTTAGATGAACTACAACTTAAATTCAAGCCATGAAGTCGCAACATTTACTTCAAAGATTAGAAATGCATGCATATGTTAGAAAGGATAGTTGCAAGAACACACCCAAGCGCTCCCAAGACAAAGCCAAGACAAAGTGTTCTTAAAAGAAGGGGAAGGGGAGAAGACAGACCCCTTTTTTATTTTCTTTTAATTTAACAAAACAATCACACTTAAAACAGCAGCAGGCCTATCAAGAAAGTAACTCTAAAACTATGAAAGCAAAGAACAAAAAAAGGACCAATAACTATTGACATGGAAAGCAATTTAAAAGATTTAAAAGTCATTTTTAGACTTTTAGATAAATGCACTTATCTTTGCAGAAGTACCAACCAAGACATGAAGTTAACATTATGCTGCAGCCCACAGTATAGGCATGGTTTTTGATCAAGGATTTGGTCTTATGTTTTATTTCTTAAATCAAGGAGCACTGGAAAACCAGAGTGATGTTTTTAAAGACCTCAGTATATTAAGACCTGCTTCTTCACATTTGTGCAAACTTGGTGCCCCATAGCGATTAAAAAAAA
>VYZM01021719.1:259421-302207 GCA_013398915.1 Dromas ardeola
AAGAGAGTGAATCTGGAAGAAAAAGTTGTCTGGGAGGCCTTGCAACTGGAGTCTGACCTGTCAGGTCAACCTCTACTTCACACTCCTAAACATATAACTGTTCTCAGAGCTGGTGTTAACTCGTGGAACCAACCAGCAAACCTTATTATGATTATTATTATTGACAGGTTACTGTGCAACTGGAACAGGGTGCAGATCTATGGCTTAGAAAGGTCCACAACAAGAAGAGACACAGCAATGCCTTTATTATAACTCATTGACTCTCAGAAATCAATCATAAATGTAAAATCTTGAGTGAGAAATTGCCCCATCTTTAAAATGCCACGGAAAGCATGAGAGGAAATATGTGTATACACAAAAGACTCTATCAAGTTGCAGCCAAGCAAGATATAAATTTAACTTTAAAAAACTTTTTTTTTTCCCCAAAAATATATATAAGAAGTCACTGACTGGCCTACAAAGGCATTTGTGCAATTTTGCTTAAGAGTAAAAATGCATGCTTTTACTTTAGTACAGTAGCCCTTACCCATACAGTTCCTATTATCATCAAGATTCTATTCCGCACCAGAAACCTATTAGAAACCTAGCACTGCACAAAAGGTTTTGTACTATTTTATGATTTGAACATAATTGATACATTTGATACACTGAAAACCTGCTCATTTGTAAAGTACTTGTTATACAGCATATATTCAAAGAGCACGAAAAAAATATCCTGCATCTTCCAAAACCAACAGCACTCAAATGAATGGTCAAGACTAAATTGAGATAATTTACAAGTATCAAGATTGTTTTGGCGTGGACGAAGAGGAGAAGGCAGGCAGAAGGACAGAGCACACACACTGACTTCCACTCATGTTTTTCATTAACAGGTAAGTGAACGGTACCACTGTATTCATGCTGGACATGAGAGCAAATTTCACACAAAAACATCGAGACTAGAAACCAATTAAGCCCCATTAGAAAGTGTTAGTTTGAAAGACAGATTTAGTAAGATGTTAAGTACAAACAGCCATACCTAAATGCTATGATAAACATTTCAAGTTCACTTTAAATGAAATAAGATGCAAGTAAACACTTCACATAAGATTTTACTTCTTAAAAACAAAAAACAACCACACGCTATCTTTTACCTCCTAGATTCTTCACTGTTTTTCAAATTATATGTTCATTTCCTTTAAACGTAGGAATATGTCAGCTTGTCTTGAGGCTACATTTTAAATGTATTTCATCAACTACATTGTAAACAATAGCAGTTATTCACAGTAACAGCAGATCCCATATTATTTCCATGAGAGTTACTAACCTTGGGCAAAGTATCTTTATACTGACATTGTTTGTAAGCATCACCATAGTAATCAGCAGCTTGATTAGCTAGTTTAGCTATGATACCATCTTTCATTTTGTCTGGGGGAAGGGGAGAAAAAACAAAGAACAATTATTATTATCATCAGTTTTTACAAGTGAACAGGTAAATTACATCATCTTCAAACAGCAACAACTACATTCTAAGGGCACAGCTTTACATCATAGCTCAAAGGTGGGATCCCATGCTTCTCCCTTGACATCCAGCAGCAGTTTCCAGATTTTCTACTTCAGTCAGGACGTTGAAGGTTCAGTCAGTTGTACAAGAAATCTCTTGGCAGCTGCTGGCATTTATGGAGGATTAAGAGTGATGTTTTACCTCAGACCAATGGCAAGCTGCCAATAAAAGCCACAGTCCCACTCTAACCCGGGCAGCTTGTTCCCAGCCTTGTGGCAGCACAAGCATTTGTGCAGCCGTAGTCAAAGAATTTAGCTGAAATCGAGTTAGCAAAACATAGTTAATTTTCAGCAGGATCTGTTCTCTAACCCAACTCCATGTCAAGACTCTCAAAAACTTTGCAGAAGTGCAACAGAAGAGAAGGGACTGGTCCTTTCCCTGGCAGTTCACATCACTGTAAGCTTACAGCGAGTACAGAAATACCATTCCTAGACACAAATAACCACAGTTCCCCCAAGTGGTATCCACTACTTCATATCTGAGCCGCATGTGCCTAGCGGCAGCGGTATTCCCTGCCTCACGTCCTCACCCTGTTCCTGAAGCCAAAACTGTTAAAATAGGAACATGCTGCATCTATCTTTATCTCCTTTTATAATCACCTCTGGCCTGCACAAGCAATTCAGCCTTCCAAAAGAAGGCAGGCAATCGATGCAAACTTTTGCTGTCAGCCATAAATAGCTGCCCTTACAAACAAGTATCCTCTGACTCAGGTGATTTCTATGTACTGCCAGATTGATAAACAAGGGTGGGGGTGCGGGGAGATTAGGAAATCTGCAGAGTGTGCTTAATTGCCAAAATGAAATCAAAAGAATTCCCAAGTGGTCTGCTCATTCCAGCATATTCACATATCTATCTACAACACTTCAGGCATGAGTTATGATGCAATATATTTACCTTCTATGAGGTAAATGCATTTAAGGTATGCCAGAAAGATCTTTTCACTGTGGAACAGGATGTATATGACAACTGGAGGAAAAGGAGCTTATGAGATCTAGCAACTTACTTTGCTAAAATGTTTCTGTCCAGTGCACTAAATATTTAAAAAAACAAGATGTATAAAATCCAAATAGACTGCTCTTCTAACCCTACCTAGTCTGTGGTAGTTGCACCTTCCTTCGTAGAGCTTGAGCTCTCGGAGAAAAAAAAAAGTATTGGCATATTAACTACATTTCCATTAACAAAGGAAATGTTAGGAGACTCATTTGCCCATGCAGACAGCTCAGAATAGATCTTTCACTACAGAAGCTTTATTTTTTTATTCACATATCTTTAAAATATTGCAGCTACAATGCAAGCCTTGAGATGGAATGCAGACTTAAAGAAAACATTAAGGAAGGCTCAGAAATTAAAGAACTGATCTGTAGATATGCAGTGGAGTTAGACTTGACTGACCAATTTGGTTTTTGTCAAACACTTCCTCTTTCTTTCAACTTGTGGATAAACTCAGTTCTATCAGAAGTAACATTATCAGCTAGTAAGCTGATAGACTGTCTCACATGAGAGAAAAACAGGAAATTGCAAGTAAGGCAAATAGTCAACGCATGAAGAAGCTAAATTTGAAGATCAAAGTTTTGAGATCAAACTTTGAAGCATTTCCACTTGAAGAATATGTTTCTGAAGTTAATCATGTTGTCAAGCACGATTCTTCACAAAGTGTCTTTCCTGTCAGGGAAAGGAACCTCTCTACATCTGGCAAAATCTACAGCCTCCACAGTCAGATGGTGATTAACCTTACTGTCCTACTAGCACTGTCAGACTTGTGGTCTTGAGAGCAGTCACAAAAATCTTCAGTTCACTAGGCACATGTGGGTTTTTGATCAGCCTTGCTTTATCTTTTTCATGTTTTGAGTAAGAAGAAATCAGGTGAAGAAGAAAGAGGTGACAGAAAGATCTATTTCCCATGCAAAATGAGGTGTCTGCTCCTGCTCTGAAGAAAAGTTTCAGGCATTTGTCATACAGATTTATTTCAAAGCAACTTCCAAATAGCCTGAGACTAAAATATTGCTACCAGCATGGTAAAGAACACAAACATAATTTATCAATTGGCTGAAGGACAATCGTTTCTCATTGAGGTTCTCCTAAAGGCAGTAAGGCTACAAGAACTTTCAGGGATCTTCCCTGTGAAGAAAAGAAACATCCCAGTTAAGATAACCCCCGTCTTCCTCAATTGTATTCCAAACACCGTAGGGGAAGCAAGGAGTTGGCAGGCAATCACATGTGACCTATACATCCTTTAGTTCTACTTTTAGATATCTGTAACTTCTCGATGCACAACTACTTGTAAATACAGAGAGAAGACCAGATTAGCAAAGAGTAAGAGATCTTGTACTGAAGGTAGTACTGTTCCACAGGAAAATTCTTTGAAGCATATGCTCTTTAATAGTTGTGTTAAAATATGCAGCCTCTGAATCAGTATTTCACTATCAGCCTTTAACAGTTAGGGACATAATTCTTTGTTCTACCTGCAGAATTTCAGTTTCCAGGATAAAGAGAGCATTCTCAAAGTTACACTGGGTCAAAGAAGTCCTCTCAATAATAGCAGCAATAAAACAGAATTTGTTTCCCCTAAACTCTTAGGAAATTTCCTTTGTTTCCTAGTACAGTTGTATCTTTCTTTCTAAATTCTCATGAAATCATTCCACAGACAGAGGAGGCGGGGAGTAGTGGTAAAACCCCTATGCACCATTTCTAGTACTCTCAGTTCTTTTAGATAATGTGTTTTATTCTCAAGGGGTAAAGGAAAACATGTAAGCCAGCAAAATCCTTTGTAAAGATGAAGACTAATTGTTTTGAACATAAGAAGAAAGAAAAGACAAATAGGAGAAGTGCATTGGCAGGTAAACCTTAGACAAATTCTTAGGTGGCATCTGTGTTTAATGACCTACAAGGGCCTGGGTGGGGGGACAAAAATCAGTAAAGGCAAAAATAAAAACTTCTGAAAGGCCCTTTACAAGCTCTTAATAACTTAAAACACTTGAAAATTTTTGTGGAAATCGTAATGAGCACATAAATATACAAGTCAAAAATTAAGATATACCTCTTGTAGCTTTCAAAAAGAAGACTTCTTGAGCTTGAGCCAACATGATAAGACTGAGAGTTCCAGCTGTGTCTGGAGAGATGTCCACTGTAGGTTCTCGATTCAAGGCTGACAAAACCGTGTCTTTAATGTGTTGGAAAGCACCACTTGCAAACTAAGTAAAGCAAAATAATACATTACTATTCATGTTTCTGAACAGATATTTTCTCTTACAAATATAATACATACAAAAATTTCAAAAAAATAGATCTTTCGGGGTATTCAGTCTCACATTTATTGTTTAGCCACTAAAAACAATTCTTTGTGACTTCGTGTTCTTGAAGCCACTTACACCGAGACATTTATCAAGACGGTATATTGGCTATACCTAACAGCATAAGAACAGGGAAATTTTAATGCATTCCACAAAGAAGAAAGAGATTATTACTGTATAACCTGTTAAAACTAATATTGATACTAGCTAAAATCATTAAGTCTTGAGCTGAAGATTATTAGTTACCAACGTGCTTGGGGAAAGGAGTATGAGGAACTCTATGGAATCAAATCCTTCAAAGCTGGTAAATACGAGCCAAGACCAGGTAATTGCAAAGGTGGATTGGCTAAGTAAGAGGGGGAAAATAAGTATATATACTTACGTATGCATATATTTAGCTTTAAAATTGAGACATACTTATTTGATGTTCTAAGATTAATAATTCTGAATTACTAAGCATAAGCAGGGAACCTCTGTACCTGATAGTGCTTAGCTGCAGCTTTCAGTCCTTCATCATTATCCAGATTCTGTTCTGCTGCAATCTGGCTTGCCAATGCTCCACAGTTGAACAAAACACAGGTCTTCTCATACCCCAAACTTGCCAGAGCTGCAATCAAGACAGACAGTTACCCATACTGTTAAAAAAAAAAAAAAAAACTTCAGTACTCTAGCATCCTACAGATGAGGCCAACGCTACTAATACCTGTACTTAAAGATATCAACGATTTCAAGCCCCCTCCCTCCCCGCAAAAAAAAACAGACTTAACTTTTAAACTCAAAGTCATCTTCATTCTGAAGGCTTTACAAAGTCTAATTTAGTACTTCCACAAAATGTTTTAAAGTGAGGAACTATGAAGACTGGCATAACGCATGAAAGCGGTAGTATGAAAATCTATACAATATACAAAATAATTTGGAAGTCTTTCTAACTTTTTGGCTCCTGAAGATACAGAAACACGCACATTACTGAAGGATAATCTGAAATAGGAACTCCCATGCATTAATCAGTTTGCAATAACTGCCCAATTACATGGTCTTACTTTATCATGAACACAGGAGTAACTACTCTTCTCTCACTGAGGCCAAAGATTTTTACATGTTCTGTCTTACCATCTATTGAAATACAGGGAATTTTTCACCTCACAAAACCTACTGTTTCAGACTGAAAATGCTGACAAATACCTAATTTATACATGTACTGAAACATCTAAGGATTTACCTAATTAAAACTTGTGCTCACTAGACAGCAGCGTGGCCTGTTCAGACAACTCCTGTAGTACTACTTAGTCCCAGAGGATGGAGCCCACACTTCTAGAAACATTAATACCTGAACAGAAACCATTTTGAATCTATTAATTGCTTTCAAAAGGTTGTTAGCCATATGCAAGCGTTGGAAAAATCTAAAGACTGCAGATACTTGTTTCCTACTACTGTTAAAAGTACACTCCTTTTGGGGAATACAGAAAACTCAACTAGTGAATTTTCAATTTCAGAAACCCAGGTACAACTCCTAAGTTATCCTTAAAACATAAAGGTACTCAAGAGGCACATTTGTTTCATTTCACTAACATCCAGCTTCCTTATACAGCTACTTATTTATGTAACATATCTCTGAAGTTTCTGTGCTAGTGCTCCTTGACCTGCACTAAATTTTCAGACAAGCAGCCACAAATACAACATGCCGTTTTTTCCCATTGTTTCCCTGAGTGAAAAGTGAGTTACACAGTCACTGTATTTCATCAAGATAATAGTCATTTATCTAGACCATCTCTCTCCTATAGTTTATTTTCCAGAACTTTTCTAAAAACATGATCTTGTACAACTTACGCATCATTGAAAAGACTAAAACAAACAGAAAAAAGGAAAGAAACTATGTCTTTAAAGTTTCTAAAGTGCAAAATTACTTTATATGCAGAATTACTTTACACTTTGGACTGCATCTCAAGTGTGATTTACTACAGTGAGAACAGCTGTTTAGCAATATAGATTTTCCTCAGACTCATCTGTTTATAGCTCTACCTATTAACTTAAGCCAACATATTTCAGATTACATGCAATGCTGTGAACTGGATCACTTTTCAAGCAGACACAGTATCTGTTGGCCACCCCTGTGATATAGATTTGGGATTCAGGGGAAGATGGGAAGAAAACATTTTGTCAACACAGCAAAAGCCAGAAGTCTCAAGTCACACCCCTGCACCTTGGCCCCATGTAAGCCAAAGGAGTTTTACACTGAATTTCCATCTGGAGACAGGATAGCCTCCCCTTAGAAGTCAACAGAAATTTTGCACCCTCAGTAACTGAAAACTTTGCTTTACACTGAGAAATCCCACTGCTAGTTCTCATCTGAAATCAAGAGATACACACATGCAATGATAGTTAATCTGGAGAGCAGCACCCGGATAAACTGCGATACAGCACTGTAAAGATATCTACTAAAAGACTCCTTTTGTTAATTTCTTTCCACTAAGATCTGCTTTATAGTTTAAAAATAACATTTATTCCATTCCTTGTTAACTGAGCATTACTCACACCTCAGTTAAGAATTTCTTTGATATTTCACGTGGAATGTTGCATAAATCTCTAGCCATCTGCCTCACAGACTATTTAGACTAGTATAATTAACCTGCAGACATGCAAGTTTTTTCAAGATGCTGTAACATCACATTTATTCATATTCTCAGGGTAATCATCATTATGATTACTGATTCTTTTTCTCACAATTATTATAAATCTCTGGCAATTCACAGACTATGTTTAAGTCATAATGAAATATTCTGAACTTTACTATGAAGCCAGTTCAATCATCATGAAATGCTAGTCCCGAAGAACACAGAACCAACCAAATTCTGAGAAAAACCCACAGCATCTTCAGGAAGGTCTCCAATTATCCAGAATGACTTCACAGAACAGTTAGAAAATAAAGGAAGGAAAGGTGTGCACCACCTGCTTACGCGTAGGAATGCGGTCCACTGTTACACGTACAGTTCACACAAGTGCAACTCTAGCATGTGCATTCAGCACATGGAAAACTGCAAAGACTTTCAGTAGTTGCTACCAAAGAACTATATAAAGGACACAAAAACTTAAAAAAAAACTAAAAAGAGAGTTAAGTACTATAACATTTTTTCAAGCTTTGTCTGGAGCTTCAAAATCGCAATGGTAATCTTGCAACACTAGTCACGATGAACGCTCAGGTATAAATAGAAACACTAAAGAATGATGACACATGATTGAACAGCTCCTCACTTAATCGAAAGGATTTAGTCTTACTTTCTCTATTGGCAAGTGTTCCAAATCCATTTAACAATCCTGAATTTGCAGAGCAGAATTGTCCTTATATGACTAAAACAAATTATATATTCAAACTCCTTAAGTTTGCAGGAAACAAATACAACCTTTTTGATTTCCAAGTGTTTAAATCTGTATGAAGATATCTTAAAAAGAAGTGACAGGAGAATCTTTTCAGGGCACAGGCAAATCCTTCTATTCTCTTGAGCAAAATGCGGTATCAGGCTAGGTTACTGAAGCCAGCTACCGTCACTCCCCTTCTTCAGGAGGGGACTCGCTCACTCACAAGCACATCTCAAGAGGACCCTATTCATTTAGAACAGTAAGAGCTGGATTACCGAAAACCTACTACTGAAACTTAACATTAACTTGAACAATTTTGATTAATGTCAGTTGCGGCTGCTCCCAGAAAAAGTCTGAAGAGCAGACAACACAACTATTATCATCAGACTGCACACCTATTTGTGCCTCTGGAAAACTAGTATTAATACTCAATTTTATAGAAATTCTTTGCATGGTCCCCATGTATTCATTACCAATTGTGAAGTGATTAATCTATTACCAATACAGCTGAACTTATTTGAAAGCTATGTTGAGAATACTAGAAAGACTATTAACAATTCAGCTGTATAAAAATATTCTCAGAATTTAATACCATTAATACTTGCGCTTTTGGTACACTCACATACCCAATTTGGCAGATCCTCCAAAAAGTGATCCTTTATCAAAAGCATCCTTCCATGTAAATGTTACACAGACCTGAAAGTTGTGAAAAAGAAAGATCCTTATCTCTAAAATTCAATATGAAATCTTCAGAAAATATCCTCAATTCACATATTTATCCTTGTAACATTACAAACATGCTGGAAGTTTCAGGACATCATCAAGAGTTATTCAAAACGTTTTTTATTCCACCTTTTTTCTTGCCTGTTAGTTTGCTCAAAATATTTCAAGCAAACAAGACGGAAATTCTTAAAATAATCTTTCAGCTCTACTCATATTCTGAGTGACAGAAATTTATTTCCAAACCAAGATACTCCTCTCCAAAGAAATGTGACAGTCTAGTAGAGTCACAGTTAAAGGAAGTCACCCAACCAGAAGTTTCCACTGTTCCAGATTACTAGCATATTTGGAACTGTTCTGTAATACCAAAATTCACCCATTTTTATGAGTGAATTTGATAGCAGCATTATCAGGAAATGCACTCAGGAGAGAGAATGCAAGTAAAACCAGTGTGGTTTATATTACACTTCCAGCATATATTTCACAGACAATTCAAATACTTCACAGAATCTGCTTTGAAGTTCCACAATTTGTTCTTTTATTCAGCTGATCAAACTAGTTGTAGGCAACTGGTATCAAACCAGAAGAGACAGCAAAATTACTTGTTTTTAAGTAGTTGGGGAGAAAAACTTCAGAAAGAGCACAGTACTGTTTGATAATGTATTTTCCTCTAGCAGGAATGCTAGTTCAGGAAGTTCTGGTCCCCAGCTGTTCATTGCTGCTCTCACTGACTACTTCTTCCCTTTGATGGAACAGTTTACAAATTCGCAGAACTTGCTCTTAAAAATTTTCCAGTTTTCCATGTCTCAGGGTTTGCAGATCACCATATCAAAACATCTGCACACCAAAAAACAAAATGCAGTTCTTGGCTGCAGGTGAACACAACTACATACAAAACTCAAATCAATTTGAGCTGCATGAAAACTATTCCTTTACTTATAACATGTAAGTCTGAAAGAAGCTTTTTAATCATAACATTACCATCTAAATATGATTTTATCAGCAAAGAAATGTAAATTCTGTCCTATTTGTAAACACATCCAAAGAAAACCTACACCTTTTTCCACCAAAATACAGGAGCCTAAAGATCTATTTCAGTCTCCACCTGGGGAAGACTTCAGTAGGCAGGAGTTAAGCTGAATTTCTCCTTAGAGACAGGATTCTAAAGAAATATGGCAGGGGAAAAAAAAAAAAGGAACACACCTTAATGAACACTATAGCTATACAAGAATTATGCAATTTGTAGATGCAGAGGCATGAATAAAGTGGTAATCTCTTAAACGGCTTGTTCCATTAGCTGTTGTGAATTAAACATCTGTTCTACTTCAAAAACCAAAGATGATAATCCATCCATCCATTACTAAAGGTTTTCTCACTGAAATTACATTTTAAAAAAGCCTTTATAACATAGTATGAAATAAGACTTCTTGGAAAAAGGAGAGTTGAAGAGGAATCAGCACAGCACACCTCTTTCTGACCTAGACCACCCACAGTGACCACCATCCAAAGTCAAAATGTTTCTGGATCTGTGGAACGAAGGCAATTATGGCCACCAGAGGTGAAGTTTCAGTTCAGACTATATGTGAGCACTGACTAGAAAATAAACAGAGATTAGGAAAATAAGGTTCAAAGAGATTAAATGCCTTGCCCGAGATAAGTAGTGTTTAATGGATTAGGTGTAGGCTTGAAAGTCATACATCGTAGGTGCCATGATTCAGTTTAATGGTTTGATAATTCTTACCTGATTTTCAGAGAACGGAAACTTTGGTTCAATTGCACACAGCTGATCATAGTATCTACAAAAAAGCAGCAGAAAAAGCCATTAGATAAATCAAATTAAGAGTTTTGTTTCTAACACTGGCACGTAAGAAAAAAAAGGCGTAAAAATCCCACACACAAATAAATTGTGAAGCTTATTTCTAACTATGGAGGATTTGCAGGACAGACAGAAATTCTGCATAAAGGAATTTTTTCAGTAGAGGAACAAGTTCAATAGGAGGTAGTCTTCCACAGATAATGCAGAAACCCCGTCTCAGAAGTAGAAGAGTATCACAGACAAAGCTGACCCATTCCACTTTTTGATGGAGGGTGGATTAGAAAAGAACATCATGCAAAGGAGCCCCTGTATACATACAGGAAGACAAAGAGTACATTAGACATTAAGTCTACTGCAAAAGTAAATTAAGTACAGCATTTAACATAACATTAACAAGCTACACTGCACTCTCGTGATCTGAACATTATATCCTGCTCCCCTACAATTTGTGATTCATCCGTTTAAACTTCAGTGTCTTTGAAACAGATGCCATTTGCCTTGCACAGTATCAACTAGAGAGAGTAATGTTTGAAAAAACTATTTAGTTGTAAGCTTAGTTTTCATGAGAGAATATTGTAGCAGTCACTGAATTAAAACCAAAATTTTCTCTGTGCCAATATTTTGTCTACTCACAGTGGAAGATGTTTAGGAAAGAACGCCAGAAAGATAATAGAGCCATCATAGCACAGTCCCTCACACAATCTACCCAGGCAACAGTTAGCAATTCAAAGTTTTCCTGAGTTGTACCCTAACACTTGCACCACTCGTTAAACATGACAGGCTGGATGCAGAACAGAAAAACTTGAAACTGCCAACTGCTTAGAACACGTAACATGTGAAGCCCATTTCCTATACTCTTCCTGTAGCACTTGCCATATGGACTTACATCCAACATTACATTGGTCAAATTCTTTTTTTAATAATTTATATTCCCAATATACAAACCATCTTATAGTGATGAGTTACAGTCTGTGAAATAGGGTTAACATCGTATGTGTATGTGAACAGTATAGTTAGGAAGACACAAACAAGAAAACCCCTTCATGTGGATTTTAAAACTAACGACAGTTTTTCACTGCCTACACAAATCTACCAATCTGCATTCTACCTTCCCGTACTTCAGCATTAAGGTTGCTAGTACAAGAGCACACATTATGAAGTGAAATCTCAAATATACCTCCACTGAGAGACTTAACTCTATAAATGAAAGGTGTTTTTCAGAAAGATCTAAAATATTGGCAATAACAGAGTCTGATAATTTTAAACTGTGTGATAGTACAGTAACTAATAACTTCTAACATTTATGAAGCTAGCACATGAAAGGTACTGGCTTTAAAAGAATCTATATATTGATTTTTTGGTAAAAGACTGTCATTTGTCTGTTTTCTTCATCTTTCATTCGATGGTCATACCTGGAAAGCACATACCACTTGAAATGAAGCACTAGTTAAATATAATTTAGTTACCTTTTAAGTGACCTTACATCCAAGGCTTGATCCATAAAAATTGTAAAGAACAGCATCCCTTTTGTAGTTAAAGAAATTCAGCTTTGCATGTTCATGCTCTCTCATCAGTTTAAGTTTGGCCTGATTTATCACACAATCACACTTTTTTTTTTCCACTTCCTAACCTAATTGGTTTCACTGATACAGATTAACACAAGCAGTACAAAAATTAATTCAATACCAGCACTGAAGATCACTTTAACCAATGTATTTAAGTGTACTTCCTTCGCCACCTTCAGCTGGTCTCACCACAGTCGTTTTCTCATAGTGCCACAAAGAAAACAAGACTTTCCAGGCTGTCTCCTCCTGCCTCAATTTAATTTGTTAACCAGAAGCCACCAATAAAGCTGAGTTGTCTTCCCACATTCCGCGATTACCCTGTCCTCATCTGCCATGAGGGCAGTCAAGAAGCAAAGCTCGTTAAATGGCCTTGTGAAGTTCTGGTGCGTTTTCAAACAGACTATTCTTTACATGTCAACAGAACCCCAAAGAAAAAGAAAATAAGCCAAGGAGGTGTATGTTCCTCCCAAATATGCACATTGCTGCATTTAGCATCACTGAACATCAGTAACACAGGGCTTTTTGTTTGGTTGGTTCCAAACAAGTTCAGAACTTACGTTACTATTTTCTTTACTATTTTGAGCATGTTGTGTCATTTCTTTTTATTAAAGAACTTGAAATTCTACTCAAGATTTAAGAGCTCTTTAAAACTCTGCAGACCAAAAAAAAAGCCTCCCAACAAGTAAAATCATTTAGGTTTTTTTAGCAGGAGCTAAACATATATAAATACAATGGTATATATAAACATATATAAATGAAATGGTAAATGAAGATGTTAACCACAGAACAGCATAAAACTACCAGTACAAAGACAGAAAATAAAGGAATAGCCACATCTGATGCACAAGTCACACACTGAAGGATGAGGGAAAACATAAAGTGGTTATTTAAATCAAAATGTACAGTAATCAACTATCAAGACACAAAGAACAGAAGCTGCTGCGCATCACAGACGAGTGTTGTGTGTTTGGCTGTGCTAGAGTGATGAACTACAGAAAACCATGCAAACATATCAACTGCCTGAGATCTGACTACAGTGATGAAAGGCAGGGCAGATGTCAGCAACAGAGGTCTAGTTCTCAAAGTACAGCCATCTTTCACCAGAACAGGCATTACACACTCCTAAATGCTAGTAAAATGAGTTACAGCAGTCAAATGAGTTGGAAGTCAAGGTTTAAATCAGAATTTAATTAAAATAAATGTATTGCATTAAGAACCTCAAATCCTGTTCCTCCTTCAAGGAATCATAAAGGAAAAAAAATATCCTTCAAAAGAATATAAAAGGGACCAAGATCTGCCTTCACTCTTCTAGATAAAACTGGAGTCCTGAATTCACAGCTGGAAACCAGAACTGCAACTTCCAGCCCCCAGAGAATTTAACCATTCAAAATATAACCACGCACCCCCTCTTCCTCTTCTCCCCCCTTTTTCATTTTTTAGAAGAACTGCAAGAGTTGTTAGCAAAATTAAACTAATTAAAGTCCCACCACCACCCCATCCCTCCAGAAAACGGAAATGAAGTCCAGGCTATCTTTAACATTAAGAGAGGAAGCAAGGAACCCCTTGAAGCTATAATTAGACTCAGAAGAAAAGAAAGAAGAAAAAAAAAGAAACAAACCAAACCACTAAATCAAATCTGCTATGACAGAATTTAAGGGGAAACATCTGTACCAAGCTCACCTACGTCACCTTCGGAACACTCAGATTCTCAGAAAACAAAGAAAGCTTGGAAGCAGACTAAGGACTTTCCCAGTTACACTGTGCCCCCTTTCACTTAGTACCTCAAATACTTCTCCAATAGAAGCACTTGTGTTCATCAGTCAAACAACAGCGTACCACGCACTTTCAAAGATTCACTGCTCAGTGTTTGCCTAGGAAATAGGGCTGCAACTGAATTAATTTAAAAGAAAAAAAACTACAGTAACTACTCAGCAAAACAAGGCTTCTAAAGATTACAGAACCATGGGCAAATCCTAGATTAATTAGCAGAAGATTAAGCCCTCATTTCTTAACAGTTAAATGGTCTACAGTGCTCTACTAGGTATTACGGTCTATAAAAAGCCGCAAAGAAGTAAACGTATGCAAAGGGTATTGTAATTAGCTCTTCCAACCTTACTTCACTAACAAACCAGTTTTAAACTTCAACAAAAATCTTGCTAAAGTTGTTACTTAAATACAAGACTGAGTACAACTTTCAAATAGCAATAGGAAAATACTGGAAGTTGGAGAGGGAAGTGAATTTTCAGAGGAAACACAAGGCACTCAGATGCTTGTGCTCTTTCAGTCGTAAACTCAGATGGATACGTGGATACGTCAAACTTACGGGTGTGCAGACAGTCTGACTTCTTAAAGTAACCGCGCCTTACAGAATATTAACCGAATGTAGTGCAGAATATTCTTACAGAATAAGAACAAACTTATTTTCCAGCAACCGTAATGAAAATAAACGGTCACAGGGACAAACCACTCATAACTTGTTATAGATAGGGTAAAACATACATCTGATTGTTTTATTTTCTCTAATTTACGGTTAATTCAGACCTTCGTCTTATCTCACCTCCACTGTAAAGGGAATAAATACTCTCAAATGATACAATTTAAAATGTGTTTTATGAGAGGAGCTTCTGTGTGGCAGGGATATCATTTCTTGTTCACACACAAGGTGGCACCGGTGCAGAGCTATGCTCAACACTTCCTGACTACTGCAACAGTACCTGAGCCAGCTGAAGACATCTGCTGATCACTGATCAACACCAGACCAGATCACTGCATATGGAATTGACTCAAAAAGAAAACTGGTAATTAAGCAATTGCAAGTGGTTTCCCTTCATTATTCAGAGAGAAAACCTGAGGTGAAGTTGCATACTATGGCTTGAACTAATTTAATGACCTACTTGGCAGTAGAAGAGGGAGGTCCCGCTTAGCCCCTTGACTTTCACGGAACGCTACTTTTATCCTCTTTTGCACTTGTTCTGATGTCCATCTGACCTTCCACTGAACTCATTCAAGTTGCTCACCTGTCAGAAAGCCATGTATGCCTTTTGCCTTCCAGAAATGGCTTACGACAAGCACTAGAACTGAAGAGAGGGCTTTCTCCTTTTGGCAGTGTACAGCTGTTAGATAGGGCGAAGTCATATGGTGTAGCAGGGCCAAACAGGGATTTCAGATAGAAACTAACCACAAACCTGAATGTCACAGCCAGAAAAAGAAGATCAATCACAGCGTTCAAGAGAAGGTAACAATATGCCTTTCCATTTGCCTAGCAGAGTCCCTCTTTCAGTTCATAGATGCTCATTATTTCCCTGACCTTCAAAAGGCACACACAGTAGTACCTCCAAAAGCAGACACAGTAATAAACAGGACTAGAACAGGAAACTACAAAGATAGTGCAAAACATGATGGGTACAGTCATAGCTTTTATAGCCCAAACACCTAGTGAAGGGTTGATAAGCTCAAAAAACATCAGTAACTCATTTTACAAATCTTGTCTTCTTTTTAATAAATCACTTGTTTCTTTTCCACTCCTCCTCAATTTTTTTTAAGTTTATAAATAAGAAATTCTTGTGAAGATCAATGTATTCCTACTTGTTCATGATATTACAGAAATGTGTCATGAAAACCCTCTATCTTTTTTCCTTCTTAAAAAAAAAAAAAAAAAAAAAAACACACAAAAAACCCCTTGCTGCCACTATTTAAAAACTCATATTCTGGTACTGCAGATCTTTGACCCCAGCTTTACAAATTGAAGTGTGTATTTAGTATTAATCTAGTGAATGAATCACAGTGACCTCAGTGAGTAGATGAGCTACAAATTGGGCTCAAAATGTTTCCAACACAGAGAAACAGAACAACAGGATTACCACATTGAGTCAATACTCCAGTCCATAAATGTTCTACAGAGATAAGAAAGAGCGACTGCTTTTGTAGATGATGGAGCAGTTAGTCATAAAGCAGGCTTTAGGCAGTTTACCGGGCAGAAGGCACAGATTCATCTTTTGCTTGTCTAACCTACAATTCCAGCACAAGAGAGGCACCAGGAAGCTTTCTGATAGCAAACTTAGGTGTGTTAAGTAGAAAAGAAGGATGTGACTTTGCAAATACATTAAGAAGCTCCTAAACACAGAAAACAGAAGGAAAACATGACAGTAAAAAAAAAAAAACAACACCAAACCACCACAGCATGAAACCCCCACTATCTAAAACCGAAAAGAAAGCTGTCAGCTCTAACAGCAAAACGTAACACTGAAACAAAAGACACGCCTGCTCTCCTATGAGAGACAAAATAGTCTGTCATTTCTACCTAGCTCCAGCCGCCGCCCCTCGGAAGGGGAAGTTGGTCGGGACACGGCCTCCTCTCTACGCCTCCCCCGCCGGCCTCCCGCACCGCCGGCCCTGCGCTACCATCCCACGACACCCGAGCCGCGCTGGGAGGGGGACGCCAGGATGCCGCAAAGCCACCCGAGCCGCTGGGGACGTGGGCCGGCGGCGGGGGAAGGGGGCGGGCACGCAACCCACAGGCCGCCGGAGCCGGCCCGGCAGCCCCAGCCGCTTCCTCACGGCGAACCGTCTGCCTCGCCCCGCCCCGCCCACACCTGGCTCCGGCTCCGCCGCGCCCAGGGCCTGGGCCCGGAGCTGCCGCCGGGGCCCCGCAGGGCACCAGGAAGACGGGGGGGAAGGGGAGGGATGGCGGAGGGGCCTGTACCGGCCCGGCTCGGCCCTACCTGAGGAGGGTTTCGAGCGCACTCTCGTGCTTGTCGAGCGGGCGGCCGAGCGCGCTCTTGCGGAGCTTGCTGAGCTCCTCGGCGGCGCGGCAGTGCTCGGCCTGGGCGTCGCCGCCCGGGTAGCTCTGCTGGATGAACTTGCACAGCGGCTTGGCCAAGTCCACCTCCGAGGCCTTCTTCAGCTGCACCGAGATGAAGTTCGTCATGGCGGCGGCGGCCGCCGACAGTCACCCGCAGCTCCGCTTCCTTTTCCTTCCCCTTCCTCTCCGGAGCGGCGCGGCCCAACCCGGCCCGCCGCCGCCTGCCCAAACCGCGGCCGTAGCCCCGCGCTTCCGGGATCGCCGCGCGCGCTGTCCCCGCCCCCCTCGCGCAGCCTCGCGNGGCCCCGCCGCCTGCCCGCCCTCCTGAGGGGCGGTGGGCCCGGCGCTGCTCAAATCAATCCTCCCCTCCCTCCCCCTCGCCAGGCGTCGGAGCGCCGGCAGGGCGTTTGCACCGAGGGGAGCGGGCCCGGCGGCCGCGGGCGGGTGCTGGGGGAGGGCGGTACGAGGAGGAGGCCGGGAGGACGTTTGGAGGCCGAGGCAGGCCGAGAGCTTCAGTGCTGCCTCTGGAGAAGCGCCATTTAGCGAAAGGCGTGACCGCGGAGCTCAGCTGTGGTAAGGGAAACTTCGCTAAGCCGGTAACATAACCTGTCACGCCGGCAAAAGTAGTGGCTAGTGGAAGGCTAGTGAGGTGTCAGGCTTGTAACGCGTTAGAAGGGAGCGAGGGGTCCCATAGAATCGCCTAAGTTGGAGAAGACCTTTAAGATCATCGAGTCCAACCATTAACATAACACTGCCAAAACCACCACTAAATTGCATCCCTAAGCACCACGTCTACCTGTCTTTTAAATACTTCCAGGTATGGCAATTCAACTACTTCCCTGGGCAACCTGTTCTAATGTTTGATAAGCATCTGCGAAGAAATTTTTCATAATACCCAATCCAAACCTCCCCTGGCACAGCTTGAGGCCATTTCGTCTTGTCCTATCTCAACCCACCCTAAGAATCGACATTTTAAATAAAGTAAAATGTTCTCCCTAGCAAATGTTGAAATGTCTCTATTGGCAGTAAAAGGAACAGATTCATGTGTTGCTGTAATTACAGATCTGTCATCCACATCACGCTTGCTTTCTGCTGACTCAGCCCAGCATAGCTCAAATAGGCAAAACAGGCAATCTGTGAGGCTGGCTTGTCTGAAGACTGAAAAAGAATATTCAGCCCCTGTTTTCAGTTCCCCCTTTCTTCTGCCACTTGTTGCAGACAGCTAAGGCTGTAAGCCTGCTATTTTCTTATTACGTAAGCCACGAGGTGATGATACAGTAAAAAGGAGTGGTAACAGTGCTTTTAAAATTATGTAAAAGGGTTTGGTCTCACATTGCAGCAGACCATGAGTTTTGCTGTAAAGTCAAGTCGATGATCCCTTCCTACTGAAAGTGTACTATGCTAGGTAGAGCTATCTTTGTCATCTGATCAACGTCTAAAGTGGTGGCATAAGAGGAAAAGGGTAGAAAGCGCTTGGGAAATCAGTCTTAATGCTGCTGTCGCCACTGGGAGGGGCAGCTCCTCCAGTATTAACCGTCCCTGTATACAGTCCGGAGATGCTGTGGCAACAGCAGCCAGGCCCTCCCCGGCACTGGCATAGGGAAGGAGGTGATGGAGTTGTCCTCATTCTGCACTTCCAGTCACCTTCGGTGAGGCCCAAGGGGTTAGACTTTAGAGCCTTGCCAGGTGGCTTCTGTTACAAATCTTGGTTATATTCACAAAAAGTGAATATATATCTTAACAGTTCCTGTGCACTCCTGCCTCCCTGCACCGAGTAAACATGCAGCTCGATTTCTCATAGCTTAATCAAAACCAAATAGTAGTTGCCTTAATTTTACAATTAAAAAAAAAAGGATTTTTATTGTACATTGAATACAGCAAGTAAGCTGTCCTGCCTTACTCATACCTGAATATGTGAGTTCCTCACTGCTTTCTTTTCCCCCAGGTTTTATTGCCTGCACACACTTACAAGCATTTGGTCTCTTAGCCTGAGTCAGCCTTGCGCTTACTACACTTTCCTGTCCCAGGGAAAACCTCCACCCTCACAAGATTAGATTCTGATCAGTCTTAAAATACAGTCAGCTGGGCAGTTGCCTCCCTTTGTTTCCAACATTGAGACCTTATGGGGTATAGTTAGCCTACACATCATTACAAGATACGTGGCTGTCTATATATGGAAGATGGAAGCTATCAATACCTTACAGCATAACAGTCATAAACACGGAAAGGGTGTGAACAGGGAAGGGCAAAAACTGGAGCTATGAGATCATAGTTCTACTTTGGAGCCATAGTGACCTTTAGATGGCTGTTGCTTAACAAATGCAATGACTGATACTTTGCATTCCTAAACCGTCTACCAACACAGCACAGAAATTTCACTTTGTCTTAGAATAAGTTATCAGAACTTCAAACGTACAGGTGATTTGCTTCTTTCCCACGGATTTCTTAATAAATCAGTATTCCTCTGAAGGCTTTGTTCTGATTATTACAATTATAAGCCATAATGAGTTGTCTCCTTGTTACCTCTGACTAGTTAAGTACTATTTCCCAATTTAGAGATGAGGAAGCCACATAGTCAGTAGTTATCAGTGCAGGAGGCATAATCTACATTTTCTGACTCAGAGTCCTGTGCTTTAAACAACAGACTGTACTTCCTTCTTCAACAAATTTATGCTAGTATCTACGGGAACCACTTTAAAACAGGCTTCCCCTAGAATGTTTGAAGTAATGCAGCATAAACAAGTTATAGCTATATTTAAGAATTACCATGGTCACTAATATATTTAATTTTAGTATAGACAGATCATTAGATGTCCCCAGTTTTCATCTTTTTCCTAAACAACCATTATGTCTATGTAGAGCACCGCAGTTTTGCAAAAGCATTTCTAAAAGTCAGATTTGCTTTAAGTATGCAAACTGGCTTTTCTGCAGGCTTCGTGGTTTTTGTCTATGATTTTTAGACAGGAAACTTTTCACTGAACTCTGATGTTCTATTTTATGTTTGCTTTCTGTTCATAAATTCTGTGTACAGATATTTCATTGAAGGGAGATTTTCTTCTGCATTTGCTGTACTTTATTCTGTAGATTTTGATCATGCTGCTTTATCCATAGTATAAGAGTTGCCCTGTAGCAATTGCGCTAATTGGCAAACAGATGCTATACTAAACAAATAAAAAATCAGCAAAAGGAAGTGGTAAGGCAGCTAGTCGTTCATTTCATTAAATCTGATGACCCTCTTGCCTAAAGCTTCATTTAATCACTCAGGTCCAACCCCATTTTGATACTCCTAACATCATCTTTTGGTGACATAGGGTAAGGACCAAGTCTTTTATCCCTGTTATCTTTTGACAATGAGTTTCAGGAGTGATTATCATCAGTTGCCAAAATGAGAGAATGCGGAAAACAAGTTGTATGTCAGAAGAAGCTCTGATTGGGTCCAAATAACCCATCTTGTCCTACTGCCCATTTGAAGAAAATGTAAAATCCTCATGACCTGTGGATGAAATTTCTCCCTAACAGCCCATAATCACAAGCACGAGGAAGAATTCCTACTATTTCCTTCAAAGTTGACATTCATTTACCTTTTGTTTCAAAATCTAGAGGAACTATTAATCCTGTTTGCCTCAATTTTCATTTGCGTTTATTAGAGTTTTATATTTCTCATAGGTGAGGAGGGACCTGAACCAGAAGATACATTGATAGTAAACTCAGCTGGGCAGGGGCCGTGCTTATCTTTGTGCTTGTAGAGCCCATCTTCAGTCTAAATTCCTGATATGTTACAGGTCAGGATGAAGAAATGAGAGGCTGGAGAAGGGGGAAAACAGGTCTAAGTACTGTGGGTACACTTAGGGTAGACACTTGTGTATAATGGTAATTATAACAAAGTTGCCTTTCAACCACAAGCTAAATAAGGATGGTGACTATGTCTGATTTTTGCTGGAGGAGAGAGTGCTGGTAGAACGGTCTAGAACAAGAAGGGTATCACATGCATAGCTCGTGGCATGGAAAAGTGGCATCTACCTTTTAGATGAAATAAATGGCAAGCAGGAGCAGAAGTGGGGATCAGAGAAGGCTAAAGAGAAGACAGAGGTGAAGTAGTAGGAACTTAGATGACACATGAAAGACAGAGAGATTATGCAAGGCCTGGCAACTGTTGACCAAGTTAAATAATTTTACCTGCGCATTGTACATGGATTAGAGCAGAGCAAACAGGGAATCCAAACAGAGCTAGTGCAATATTTTCCAGAAATGGTTACAAGAATATTAGCTATTAGTCAAATTAGAGTGCAGCCTAGAATTTTCCTCAAGTCTCAGCAGTCTTCGGAAATATGCCATATTACTGATCACATAATGATAGTGTCTCTGCTTGTTACTGAAATACACCACATTAAACAGAAAGAAACAGCTCTTCACTGTCCCACATCATGGGATCATAATAAGCACCAAAAACATTGCTAAAGTTTTTTCATATAGCCTGTTAAAAATCTGTGGTAAAATTATGTCCCACTCAAAAGGATATATAAGATTTTTTTTAAATATTATTTTTACTGCCTATACTATTCACATCACTGTGGTTTTAGAAGATTTACAAAGCAGAACAGCTTGTAGAAGCCAGCACCAACTTTCAATTCAGTAAGAAATAGCTGAGAGGCTATTAAACATGTTTCCCAAAAGCTGAAGGTCAGGATTAGTGCAAGATGTACAAGTACAAACGTATAAAGTGCTTCATTACAATGCATTGAATAAAACTGATTGCTATTTAGCTATTATTACCATAGTCCCGTGTACTGTATATTAAGGTACAATCACATTCTGCCTCCAGATACACACACTCTACTTAAAAAGAGGCAATGTTTACGTAATTATCCTGATACAAGGCAAAGCATCAATGTGCGGTGCTATAGATACACCGATACAAGTCAGGTGACTGGTAGCCCACAAAATTGGCACTCTACTCTGAACGAGAGTGTGATGATATACATTAACACCCTGTTTCCTGTCTATTGGTAATGGGGCAACTATGCATAAGAAGAGGAGGATGTAACAGAGAATATTGTTGTCATTTGATGCTGGGCAGATTGCACAGCTATTGATTGAATTCAACGTTCTGTATAAGTTTCTGAAAAATCCAAAGTCATGCATGAGTATTTGAGTTAGATTTTGGTATGAAAACTCTGTAATCAATGCATTTTTGGTGCAATGTTTATGGTGTGCGGTTTGAAAAAGGTTCTGATCCTTCCTCTGAAAGTTTGTTGGAAGGAAAAAGGTTTGATCTATTTTTGTTCAGAGTTGAAACGTTGATGTTACTTACTAAATCATTAATTCTACTTTACATATGTAAATTATGGAGTTTTAAATAATTTTTCTTCTTAGGAATGGAAAACAAAGTACCTGTCGTATTAAAAGCAGATGAAAAATCAGACATCTGCTTTTTGTGATAATGGACGAAATTTTGCCTTACATGCATTTATTCTTGCTATGAACATTTCCTTGAACTGTCATAGGATTTCAGAAGCCCCAACAGGAGATGGATAGCATTCTAATGTTGTCACATCTTCAATTAAAAGAAGAAATCATTAATGACCTTGAAACACAAGTTCTTGCAATATATCCTTCCCCTAACTATGCTGTGGTTTTACTGCTTTTAATTTTAAAATAATAAACAACTGAGACTTAAGTATGTGATTTTTTTTATTCATTCCAAAAGAGAGAAGAGATTTTGATTTTACAAATTGCTTTTACAAGCTTGGCTAATTAAACTACCCCTTAAGATTTGAAAGTTAGAAAGTTTTCCCTTAAATTCTGTATTACTAAATAATGCAAATGTATCAACAATGGAAAGTATGAAAATAGACGAAAGATAACTGGGTAACTGACTCTCTCAATTATTGCAATATGGGATATACCTAAAGCAACAGTATTTTATTCACTTTAAAACATTGCCTTCATTTAAAGCATTGTATTTCACATTTTATAAAGAATTTTGTCCAACTATGTAATCAATTCAATCCAAGTATTTTTTTGCACCAGAGGACAGAGTAGCCTTCAAAGAAGCAGAAATTAATATTTTTCCTTTATTGGCATTTTACATATTTAATTAAATTTTATATTGGTTTTGCCCATATATTCAATGCACAAAAAATACCTTTTCCTGTTTGTTACATTACAATTACAAGGCTTGACTAGAAAACTCCATATATAAATTGAAGGCTACTAGGTTTATTACATTGAAGATAGAAAAGAAATTAAATCTGGTTAATTGAGGAAGATCCTTTGTAAGTCATTGTTGACTTAGCATTTATTTCAACAGCATTTTCAATTTGGAGTATTTCTTATTCTGAAATATAAAATATTCAAATAGAAGTCCTTTCACATAGCTTGAAATAAGTCTGGATGGAAGTAGGTAATTAGGTAGTTGGTCATGATACAGCATAATGCTCACAAGTATAGAGAGATCACTTTTTGCTACATGGAACGAGGACAGTAAATAAGATCCCAACAGATCGCCTGGCAGAAAAGGACATGGAGGTCGTGGTCAACAGCCGGGTGAATAAGAGCCAGCAGTGTGGCCAGGTGGTCAAGAAGGCCAATAGCATCCTGGCCTGTATCAGGAATAGTGTGGCCAGCAGGACGAGGGAAGTGATCGTCCCCCTGTACTCGGCACCGGTGAGGCCCCACCTCCAGTACTGTGTCCAGTTTTGGGCCCCTCACTACAAGAAGGACATTGAGATTCTGGAGCGAGTCCAGAGAAGGGCAACAGAGCTGGTGAGGGGTCTGGAGAACAAGTCCTTTGAGGAGCGGCTGAGGGAGCTGGGGTTGTTTAGCCTGAAGAAAAAGGAGGCTGAGGGGAGACCTTGTCACTCTCTACAGCTACATGAAAGGAGGGTGTAGACAGGTGGGGGTCAGTCCCTTCTCCCAAGTAACCAGCCATAGGACAAGAGGGAACGGCCTCAAGTTGTGCCAGGGGAGGTTTAGATTGGATATTAGGAAAAATTTCTACACCAAAAGGGTTGTCAAGCATTGGAACAGGCTGCCCAGGGAAGTGGTTGAGGCACCATCCCTAGAGGTATTTAAAGGATGGGTAGATGTAGTGCTTAGAGATATGGTTTAGTGATGGTTTTTGTCATTGTTAAGTTAATGGTTGGACTCAATGATCTGAAAAGTCACTTCCAACCTAGACAGTTCTGTGATTCTATACTTTCCCTTGATAAAGTTCAATAAAAAACACTGCTGGAATTCAGTTCTGTCACTCAATGGACTCTTTTTATGTCGTGAGAGGTTTACACTACTAACCAATCCTCTCTATTGACAGTGAAGTATTTTATTTTCAGCATTTCAGACAGAGAAGAGCCTGTAAACAGTTGCAGTTCAAATACCTAGAGCTCCTTCACTGCACAAAGCAGTCTCGTTTTTTGAGAAGACGGTAATGAACTTTGTCCCTTTGGTGGCCTGCGTACATGTGCCCCAACAAGGACAAGCTTGTGAGGCGGGGAACATATGTCCTTTGGCTGGGGACATGTGCCTCTACTGGTGTGCCTGTAGTGGTGGCTGCCTGAATGTGCAGCGCAGCTCTTGGCCTGTTGCTAGGTTATTTGCCACCTACTCACTAATTCAGATAAACAATGAGACACTGTGCTCTGCCTACTCACTAAAGGGACGTTGAGGGGTCGTGAACCAAGGTGAATCGAAAGCCAGACATGCTTTCGAGCATGCTTGTATGGGCTGATCCTCCGTATCCCTGACTGTGCGTATTGCCAGTCACTGTATAGATGGAATCTATTACATAAAAGCGTCTTATAGTCAGGGGGAAGAACTTGCCATTATGTGCTGGACCCAGCAGAATCACGCTGCTGGAGTGGTATTAAGAGACAACAGCAGGGGGCAACACCTAATTTTAGGTCCAAGGGGGATGACAAGCATGTAAGGAGGAAAGCAAGGAACTGATTTAAAAGCTGTAAGTTCAAGGTTTCTTCTAATTTGGGAATTGAATGAATTATTCCCCAGGAACTGCAGTCCAGGAAGGACAGCTGTGGTCCTTATTCTGTGGGAACAACCCACTCTGGTGAGCAACAGCCTGAGACCTTACAAAAAATGGAAAGATCAAACAAAAGATAGAAGACCCTGAGATCAGGGTTGTTCCATGGCCTGTGCAGGGAGGGGTTTATGACTTTTCCCAGTTCAAAACATCTCCTTAACCCACATACTGACGGGCTTGCAAAGAGCCACATCTAATAACAATATAGGGAAATTCACTTCTGAAAACAGTGAAGATCCTCACGTCCTGCTGTTAAACTTGTCCATAATATGAGGTTTTTATCTTACACCTTCCAAACGTGACGAATCAGAACAAAGTTTCTCTGTTACATAATGTAATAAGCGCCAGTACAGGCAGCTCTTTTGCAAAGTTTCATCCAACCACAAAAATTTAGGGATAAAGAAATGGTGACAGGATTTGCTGACAACACTGCCAGAGGATTCCTCCTAAAAATGCTTGCTTTTCAATGTTCAAAGGCGAAGTGGTAGACAAACTTGCACTGGCGCAGTCTGCAAAGAGTGAGATGCAAAAAATGTGGTTTAATCTATTTCATCATACTACTGGCTCTATATGGCCATATGTGGTGCAGGCAGGCAACAAAATCCAGCATTAGCAGTGTGCTTTTGCACAAAAAAGGGAAGGGGAGGATGATTTGATCAAAGGCGTTTTTACAATACATGCCTTTTTCTATTTTCTTTTTTTTTTCATCAAAGGAGATATCTGGGGCTAAAGTTGCTTCTAATTGTGGTAGGACATCCATAGGACATCACAGAGTCTGACTCAGACATTAAAGGGGAGAGTCTGAGAGGCACTGGATGAGCCAGTTTGTGCTACGAGACTGCACTTCAGTCGACACCTTTGCAAAAGTTACATAAATTAGGGCAGATTTCAGTGTACTATTTGTCATATATGATTCATCCTGGCATGAAGTATCTGGACATGGCTTGACTAATGCCAGGACCTAAAATGCTACTGTAAGGAATTTAGCATGCAAATTATGTTCTGCAAGCTCAGGAGACTATCCCTAATACTTACTTCCTGAATTCCCAGGTTGCTCTGCCTGACGTTCCCTCTGAAGTTCCAGGAAGTTCTTACCATCATAGAGACAGACTGAAGTTTTTGAAATGAGTCACAAAAAAATCCATTTTTTTAACCGATATTTTCTTCTGTGGAATCAGACACTCAGCTGATTTGTATATGCGACATTTCTGCCATTCACACTGACTGGTATAAACTGTAATGTTGTGTTCCTTTCAAACTAGAATGCCTAGCATCTTAACGCTGTCTCCCCTCCTTTCAGCTAGAGAGACGTTGACATACACAAATAAGATATTTCAAGGAACATGGGGTAGTATATTCCCGCTTCAAATATTATGGTTAAATGAATGCTTCATTACTATCCATTCTCCATGCACGCATTGACAGGCTTATCAGCGGTCACTTTTGCAATCAGCTGGCACTACCTACAAACTACTTAGGCTAGGAGCTTGACGATGACTAGGCGTAACTGACGTTAAATTGTCCTTGGAATCACTCTGGGCCACCCAGTGAATTTCACAAAGTAAAAAGCAAAGACTAATCTCTTCTTTACCGACAGAATACTTCATAGAATCATAGAATCATAGGGTTGGAAGGGACCTCTGGAGATCATCTAGTCCAATCCCCCTGCCAGAGCAGGGCCACCTTAGAGCAGGTTGCACAGGAACACGTCCAGGCGGGTTTTGAATGTCTCTAGAGATGGAGACTCAACCACCTCTCTGGGCAGCCTGTTCCAGTGCTCTGCCACCCTCAAAGTAAAGAAGTTCCTCCTCATGTTTAGGTGGAACTTCCTACACTCAGGTTTGTACCCATTACCTCTTGTCCTGTTGCCAAGCACCACTGAAAAGAGCCTGGCCCCGTCCTCCTGACACCCACCCTTTAAGTATTTGTATGCATTAATAAGGTCACCCCTCAGCCGTCTCTTTTCCAGACTAAACAGACCCAATTCCCTCAGCCTTTCCTCATAAGAGAGGTGTTCCAGTCCCCTAATCATCTTGGTAGCCCTATGCTGCACCCTCTCCAGCAGTTCCCTGTCCTTCTTGAGCTGGGGAGCCCAGAACTGGACACAGTACTCCAGGTGTGGCCTCACCAAGGCAGAGTAGAGGGGGAGGATGACCTCCCTCGACCTGCTGGACACACTCTTCTTGATGCACCCCAGGATGCCATTGGCCTTCTTGGCCACAAGGGCACATTGCTGGCTCATGGTCATCCTGTCGTCCACCAGGACTCCCAGGTCTCTTTCCACCGAGCTGCTCTCCAGCAGGTCGGCCCCCAACCTGTACTGGTGCATGGGGTAATTCCTCCCCAGGTTCAGCACCCTACACTTGCCCTTATTGAATTTCATAAGGTTTCTCTCCGTCCAACTCTCCAGCCTGTCCAGGTCTCTCTGTATGGCGGCACAGCCTTCCGGTGTGTCAGCCACCCCCCCCAGCTTTGTGTCATCAGCAAACTTGCTGAGGGTGCTCTCTATCCCCTCATCCAAGTCGTTGATGAATATGCTGAAGAGGACTGGGCCCAGTACTGACCCCTGGGGAACACCACTCGTCACTGATCTCCAACTAGACTCTGTGCCCCTAGATTCATGCTTCTGTAACTCTCGTAACACTAGATGTGCATGTGTCTGTCCCCTTTCGGGCTCTTGTTTTTGTGTATCCTTTCTGTACCCCTGTATCTACATTTGTTTCTAGCATCTGCTTCCTCCACTTTGCCCAGGGTTCAAAGAATAGGCTTTGGATTGGTTAGCTAGATGTGAGTCATCATAGCAGGTCAGTGCATTTTCCCATGGCATGTTTTGTTCCACCTCATGACTGTCATTAGTTCCATTTTGATCTGACCAGTATTACCTGCTTGGCATGGCAGTTTATCAGTGACTAATTAGGTACCTATTTTCAGGGATGAAGCAGCTGAAGAATTTTTTTCTTTAGTATGTAGATGAATCAATGGGACTTTTCATTCAACGTACCTTGTGTTTATACACTAATTATTTAAATGTTCTGTTTTATTGCCCAGAAATATATGCAGTGATTCAACGGTAACCTTCATTTGTATAAAACTCGTGTGAGGTATAAATACACGCACATCAAAATACGTGCCCAAAAAGCAGCTCAGTGAGAGATGGGAAATTTTACTTGTGATGTATTGTTTGTTAAGAGCAAAGATAAAAATCAAAGATGAAAACTTAAAGATCACCAGAAATTGTTTTCAGACGTGCAATAGTTGTACCCAGTAATTTGCACTCTTGAGCTTTAACAGCATGCCGACTCTGTATCTCATCACAGGCAAACAAAAAGGTTGCTCCAACTCATTTTCCCTCGTGCTTTTTAATATACTCACACGGAATAATAAACCATGTTTGAGAACGGCCTATTAGCCAGATTATACACAAGGAAACAGAAGAATTCAGAATGGTGACTCTTTAGGAAATGGAAAAGGGAATGCTGTAAAGAATGGAGGACTGTGGGCGATTATTGCAAACTGAGGTGATGACTCAGAATACTTGTTGTGAAAAAGTATCAAGTTCAGGGGGTCCTGATTAGGTCAAGTGCAAAATTTTTAGGGCTTTTACATCTTCAATGAGGAACATAGGGAGTGTGGTTTTATTTGCCGTAATACCTAGTAAATAGCTATAAGTGCATGCAAGGGTCTTTGCAAAGATTTATGGACACTTTGTAAATGTTAATTGAGTTAGACAATAATTGAAGCAATTATATATTAATAGACCTATCTTAAATATAGCAGAGAAGTTATTTGCCAGAAGAACTCTCATGCCAGGCCCAGGAGGAGAACCAGGGATTTCTGTTTCAGTAGAATTCATGAACTTATTGTGGCCATTAGCTGTCCGTGTCTCTCCCTTTTTACTTCTCTTCACATTCCCAAGAACAACTGCACAAGAAGAGGTCTTCCCAAAAAATAAAAAAATTACTAGACTGGTAGTATTTGCTAAAGATCTTTGCGTGTGCGAGCCAGCATGAAAGCAGTCTGAGGTGTGGCTGGGATGTTCTTTAGTACTTGTCATGCAGAGCGCTGAAAAGTCCTATGGGAAACATAGCAATTATGGTACAAGTTAGGGCAACCCTTAGAGAAGCTGGAATTTTTCCAGGGACCAAACTGGCCTGTGGCAACTTCAGAATGGAGATAAATACATAGTTCTTGCATTTGCTTTCTGCTCTGTACTACGCCTGAAAGGAACTAACCTGTCTGACATTGTCTCAATTTTCTGGTGTTGTCAATATTGCTGTGCTGCAGAGGAAGAACACAACTGCATGAATGACTGTACAAGCAAATAAAAAAGTGCTGTCTGAAACAACATACAATTGTAAAGCGCCAACAGATGAAGACGGATGGAAATGTACGAGGTTACTTATCTAACACACAGGGCAGAGATTCCTGATGCAGCCCCACCAGAACCAGTTCTCAAAGCAGAAGCCTCTAGAAGGACTGCCCCAAGCCAGTTAGCTCTGTATTACAGTGCAGAGGTAGCTGTCTTGCCGTACTGTACAACCCCCGACATCGTTACCATCAAGGAACAGAACGCACTTTTTCCCTTCTATCTTAAAAATTCACTTATAAGAGGGAATGAAAAAACTTTTTAAAATGTTTTCACATTTCCACCTTTACACTCAGCACTGCCTAAATAAATAGGGGATACTGAGAGAAGTGATAGGGAGCTCATTTTTTCTAGCCACAAGATAAAGCTAAAAGGAATAATATTCATGCCACGCTTTTGACTTATTTCCTGAGAGGAGCAGTGCATCTAGTATACCTTGAATCTACTACCAGAATGAATTTGTCAGCAAATGCCACGCTGACAAAATTAATCTCTTAATGCCAAAAGATTACACTGTACAAAGCTATTATGTATTAATTTAATATTGGATTTTCTTCTGTTGCAGGATCAGCTCTCTACTTTATGACTACTGACACGTGAAATAAAACACAGTGACCAGAGCACGTTTGAAATTAAGTCAGATTTTACTGTCTAATGGACTTTTATCAGAGTGGGAAAAAGAACAGGGCTCATAAAACCAACTGCTAGTTAGTGGTTATGGAAAGAAAGTCAATCTGCAATTAAACTGTAATGGTGGTACATTAAATAGGAGTGAGTAATGGCAGCTAAACTTACTTAATTAAAGCTGGGAATATTTAAAGTATCAGTAACAGTTTTATACTGAAACCATTTGATGAGTTTTGGTTTGATTACTCTCAGAAGGCTGGCTGCTGTACAGCCCTTCAGGCAAAACACCTGCTGAGATCTATATGCTTATGAAGAGAGGTTACAGACATTTTAAAGCTGATAAAGGCTGTCTGGATTCAAGCAATGATCACATAGCCATTGCCCAGTTCTGTGAGATACAGTGTGCACTACCTTTTGGTGGGGTGTGCCTCTTTGGGGAAAAATATTGTTTGGGTTAAGTACTTGTTTACACGGACTACTGGATGCAATTACGGTTCAGGAAAACTTTTTGTGATAATTGTGATTTTCATGTCATGATCATGTCTTGGCATGGAAGGTACAGAGTATACTTGAAGCTGGATTTTGTGATAGAGGTTCTGGGATCTCTGCTGTTACACCTTCTTAGACTGGACACTGCCTGAGGCCAGAAACCCTGATTGTCCACCGTCAATTATTTATGCACACTCCGCGGCACTGAGAGAGTAACCTAGTTAAGCTAGCACGTACTGTCCACCAGTACGTGCAAGGAGAAGGTCTGGACAGGTCTGCTCTTGAGCACTTCTGCTGGGACAACTACAGGGCCACACCACATCCTGCACCACCAGCAGTTAACTTCACCTGTGACGTGCTCCTTCAGATATTCTGCAGCATAGGTGGGATATTCAGCCGTCTTGTTTGCTAGGCCATCACACCAACAAGGCACAAGAGAGGACATCACACCACACTCCAGCTCCAGAAGGGTTAAGCGCTCGGTGACTGTTGGAGCCAGAGTCTTCCTTGCACCAATAATGACAGGCGAAAAGTAATGTTGGTAGTAGACAAGCACAGCCACAGCAGCTATAGTGTGTTTTCACTTTGGCTTTCACCTACAGCTGCAGACCTTCCTCCAGCAATGCCAGCTGAACACCAAACCCTGGGATGCCAAGCACTGACTAGCAAGACACTCTGGAGCCGACTGTGACAGACTCTGTTTGGCTACAACTTATGCTAATAAGGACAGCAAAAGTTTTTTGTCTTGAATAACACTCCTTGAATAAAATTCCTGGCCTGACCAGGAATATGATCACATAACCATACAAATACCCTTCTTGCTGAAATGATGTCTGGGAGGCAGCTTTTGGTTTGCACAAACCCGCGTCTTTAAACACGTCAGGTTGCACAAATACGCACTCAAAAATGCTTGCAGAGCCAAAAGGTCTGATTTCTTTTTCTGCCATAACTATAGTGTATCCCTATGTATGGACATCCCTATAATAGTCTGGAAGCACCCTGCAGTCTGTAGCGTGAACTTGGATCGAGTAACCTCAAACGCAGCACAGACATTGCCAGTCTATCTATCTGCTTCATTCCCTAGGCTCAAGTTAGCGTTTCTCGAAGCAGCACCAAGGTATCGATTACGTTGCCTCAAAGACAGAAAATGTTGCCGGTCTCATCTGTCCCAGCGAAACCCAGAGAGCACAGTCCTTGTGACGCTTCCAGGTTCCCAGGGAAGATAAAGTAGTGCTACAAAATGCCAGGATTGTCGCAGCTTCCCTGAAAGTCTTCTCCATTAGCAAAATCTGAATGATTGATTGATTGATTGATTGAAGTGTTTGCTTGAAGAAATAAAATGGATGACCCGGACGCGCTTTCCTTTCAGCATACATGAAAATGAGATTCAGAAAATTAAGGTTGGGGGAATAATACATTCATATACTCTGTTGAAGTATGTCTCTTTTTTTTTTTTCTCCAAAAATACATATAACTGGATGCTAGTTTTGAAAATGTCATCATGCCCCAGGATTGCTTTCATAAATATGAGGAATTGTAGCCCTTGCCAAGATGTGCTTCATTCCTATTTTTGGGCATACTTCGGAAGTTCATACTTAAGCAACACTCACTGCTCTCAAGGGAAGTTGTGCTTAGGTAAGGACTGACGCTAAGCCTCATCATAACAGGATTTTCTGGATTTCTGAATCTCAACCCAAGTCTACAGCTAAAGTTTTGAAACTAGTTCTTAGACTAGTCCACGGCAAAACCACAGAGATGAATAAAAGTGAACTGTGGGTGGAAAATCAAACTCTATGTTGAAATTTTAGATGCTGTCATTCAGGTCCATCTCAAATTTAAATCTGTAGTTCGGATGGACTGGTTCTACTGCCCTTACTCCTCCTTTACCACGTAGCTTTGTGACAGAAGTGGGATACCAGTTCTCCTACGTTCAGTATCAGGTGTTTAAAGCATTTAAGACAAAGGAACACTGCTATTCTCATGCACGTAAAGAAGCATGTATTTTTACACTTCAGAACATGAGAGAGTATATAGGGAGGTAAGAAACTACTTTCTTGGAATTGCAACCAACAAAGCAGAGACCACAAATATACCATTAAATCCACAGTATGAAGACCCCGGGTGCAGTCCCCCAGCAGAGGGCTGACAGCCTGTGCTGGAGGTCCGCACGGATGTGGTGTAGCTGCGTAACCGTGGATCAGATGGCTGTGAAAAGCCGGCGGGTGAGAACGAGCTGCGGGAAGCCGCACTGGAGACCTCCCCCCTTCTCTTGAGAGTTGCATTTAAGCTCCAGCTCTCGCCCTGGGCACCTGCCCGAGGCACATGGTGGCTGTGCCCGTGCCCAACTCGTGTACCCCACTGAGTCAAGACACCTGGCTTGGCCTGGGACCTGCCTTGTGACTGCAGACCTGCCTGAGAGCCACCGGGCTGCTGGCTGGCCCTGGGCACTGCCAGGGGACCGCTCTGCTCGCCTTGCTCCGGCACAGGGCACAGTGAGGACCCTGCCCTGGCTCGCCTTGTTGTCACCCTCGGCTGGTGGCTTGCTCTGGCTGCAGTCCTCGCTGCAGTGATCCCCCTGAGGTTCACAGGATCCAATGTGAGCCTAGAAGAACATCTGCTTGATACCAGGATCCTTGAATAAAAGCTACATTGTTGGGACCTAAGAATGAAGAATGCTGTTTTATTAAACAAAAAAGCTACTGGTCACTGGATTGATATTATTTTAGCGGAGGTTGTACAGTCTTTTCCTTCCCAAAGGATCAGGCTATAGATTGGCATTTAAACTAGTTTAAAATCAGCCAACATGTTTAACATACGCAGAACGGAACGAACTTAAACTCTGGTCATAGCTGATGTTTGGCTAATCACTCTCACTTTTATACAAACTCAGTTTCCTATGAGCGTCTGTCGTGACATCCGTTAGAGTGAATGCAGGGGGGGGGTTCAGACATCCGCGGCAATGATGGCCGCGTACCACGCTGGGGACAGGGCTTTGCATCTGTTGTGGCTTTGAGCGCTCTTAGTTATGCACGGGGCATACGTTCTGGAAGATCCATAGCACAGGATACATTCGTACGCAGAAATACTCGTATGCAGAATTTTTTATTTCAATAGGAATTTAGTTCTAAATAGGCCGCTTATTGTCTTTAAGTGCTGGCAATGAATACAAGAATGTTTCTGCCATGAGTCATACAATATTAAAAAAAAAAAAAAGGAATTCATAATTGAGGCGTCACAGACACTATGGTTACTCAGTTAAAAGCAGATTAAAAAGAGTCTACTGCTGCTGCCACAATTTTGCATGATATTTCTTGGGATTTTAATGAAAAAAGTGATATTATATTGTTGCCTATATTATGACATATTTTTCTTGATTTGTCTGTAATGAAATAGTCCCCCAGACCTGCAATGTGGATAAGTGAGTTCTCTCAGTGGAAAGACAGAGGCTCCAGAAGGGGAACAAAACCCCTATTCATGATTTGACTCTAAGAAACGTTGCCTGTTCAAAGTGCCTGGGTATTAAATCTCTATGTTCCCTTCTCTAACCATTTCCATTCTAGAATATAGAAATGGTGAAATACCTAGAATTTTTATTAAAATACTGCTCAATTGGCACCTAAACGTTGTTTTATGAAAGTCCTAACTGCAACTGTATGGATCAGGGTAAATGAATATTAAATCCCTTATATGTGTGTGTCAAAAGGCATCTGCAAACATCAAATAAATTAGTGGCTATAGAATTTGTTGGGAAGTAAACTGAAGACCTACATGGGTTCAATAAATACCAAAGAAAAGTTAGAAGTGTTCTGAATAATTCTTTGAAACAGGTTGGTTTTTAAATGAAATTCGTGCCTACATGTTTATATAACAATTTATAATTTAAATTGTGACAATTATATTACATTTTAATTATAAGAAACTTTTACTCATTTTTATTACTTCAATTAATTATTGTTTCCACATACTTTCTTTGAAAGATCCCATCAGTACATATCACATCAGTACCTCAACCTCTTCCTGCAAATAAAAAAAGCAGTGAAATAACAAACCCAGTCCCCGATACTGGTCAGAGCCATAGCATCTGAATCCAACCTTAGTTTTCCAAAACTGCCTTAATTTGAGTTGCTTGGATTCATGTGGCTTTGTTACTTGTTTCCCAGTTAGGTAACTATATGTGACTAAATGCTTTATTTTCTTGACAGAGTGAGCTATCTGTTCATTAAAACATTATGAATTTAACTACATTTAATTTAAACAGTCCACTTCAGAACCCACATGATACACATACACAAAGCCAACCTTACCGTCTTCCCCCGTGATCTACCTTACTTTTCCCACTCTTTTGCTTGATTTACAGCGCTGTTATGTTCAGAGCTGCATTTATGGCTATTATTATCTCATTTCAATTTTCATTCTAAAATGGGATAATTCACTCTTGCTTGGAAGAGCTGGACAAGCCATCACTTTAAACAAAGGAAAAGAGGGAGAATCGGTGCACCCTCTGTATTCTTAGAAGCAACCTTCACGCTCCCTTGTACCGGCTGGTGCAGAGTTACCAAAAAGCGTGACTCAGCTTTATGTCTCCCAGGAGACATAAAGAGCCAGTTGCAGTGACTCCACCACGCTGCGCAAGAGGTTTGCAGGATTTGTGGCTGCCGCTTTAGTCCCTGACGCTGCAGATGCGCATCTTTTCCCAGGTGAGAGGCACAGACTTGGCAGGGTGGTGGTGGGGGTGAAGGGAGAATGTTTGAACTCGTTTTTCCAAACTCCTCCTGCACAGAGTGGGCGACAAACCGAGTTCTGAACTGCGAAGTGATTTAGTGAAAACATATCTTTGTACAGCATAGACCCGTAATAGTGGGTATTTGGTCAAAGCTGCTGATGGCTGTAATGAGTACATTCCGCTTTAAACTGCACATTCAGCAGCACCAACCCAGATACAAGAGATTCTCAACTATTCTAGACAAGGACAGTAATTTCTGCGGTTTAGGGTAAAAAACAAAATCATTCATGATATTTTGTTGTTTTTTTTTTATAGAACACAAATGAATTCTTACAGCTTTTTCATATGCATATTCATTTACAGATATTCCCCCCAAATATCAATCGATATTTGCATCCATACCAAAGCGGTAGGTTTCTATGTGAGAAGGGCGGACAGCCAAGCAAAAAATATGATCTGTGACAACTGCTAGCTCGGCTTCTTTCTTCTGCTGGGCAGCGTTATCAGTAATAGGTATGGCAGGTAAAGTTTCAACGGGAATACTGGCGAAGATCTTCCAGGAAAATTTACCACAAGAGGGAGCCCTCAAGCAGCCAGACAGATTTTTTTTCCGACTACAGAGGAAAAGCATGTCAAAATTAGGCAATAGCCGAAAAAATGCAGTCAGCTTACATTAATTAAAAAATGTAAATGCATACAATTCTTTATGAAAAAAGGCATTTTAAGCTAGATGCATGTAACTTTATGTATGCATTAAACTATTTGTACGTAAGGAAAACTTTTTTTGAAGAACCCTGCAGCTTCTGTTCACCTGAGAAAACCTTTCTTGATCAACACTGGCAATGTAGGAATTACTCAAGTAATAAACGATTGCTGAATCCCATCCTATTTATAGCAGGGTTTGCATTACAGAAAAAAAGCAAACCAAACCAGAGACCAACAAATCAGCTCATAATCTCCCTTTCCCTTCTACTTCCCATGCAGCGAGAATCACAGAATCACACAGAAACACAGAGCCGGAGGAGCTGGAAGAGACCTTCGGAGATCATCTAGTCCAACCCCCTGCCAAAGCAGGGTCACCCAGAGCAGGTTGGACAGAAGTGCATCCAGGTGGGTTTTGAGTATCTCCAGAGAAGGAGACTCCACCACCTCTCTGGGCAGCCTGTTCCAGTGCTCCATCACCCTCAAAGTGAAGAAGTTTTTCCTCATGTTGAGATGGAATTTCCTGTGTTCCAGATTGTGCCCATTGTCCCTTGTCCTGTCACTGGGCACCACTGAGAAGAGCCTGTCCCCACCCTCTTGACACCCGCCCTTTAGATACTGATAAGCATTGATGAGATCCCCTCTCAGTCCTCTCTTCTCCAGGCTGAACAGACCCAGGTCTCTCAGCCTTTCCTCAAAAGAGAGGGGCTCCAGTCCCTTGATCATCTTTGTAGAAATGGGTTGCTTTGTGTAAACATGGGCACGCTCTGCCCCAGCCTTAGTGTTACTAGGATAAATATCAACACACTGCCTGGTTTGGAAAGTTGTTTCTATGTAATGTTTCTGCATGTTTTTTTCACATTCTTCAGCACATTCACTGTCTTGCAAGCTTCCTGCAGATAGTGAGAATGCCATGACTTGTTTTGCAAGAGCAGAGATTTTGCCAGTCCAAGGCCAAAATACACCCAGCTCCACGTCCCTTGGTAGTGCTGTGCAGTACACTCTGTGCTCACTAGTTTTTACCCTTCAGGTCAGATGCAGCAAGTATTTTAGATCCTTTTCTAGTTCTTTCGTACTGCTGTTAGAAACGATAGCATGGCAATACAAAGGTAATTGCATCTATATTGAAATAGTTCTCATAGGTATTTTAAGTAAAGCTTAATCAATTTCTTGTTTAACAATTTAGAAAATTTTGAATTGATGGACTATTATGTTGAGCTATTGCATCACAAATTTTTCCAGCAAGATACAAAATCCTTATAGAGGAACATCAAACAAAAGTATTGCACAGAACACAGGCATATCATATCCCATCACAGGAATTTAAAGACAGGAAAGCTCTAGCAAACTAACCTGTTGCACAAAACAGATACAGACATTCTCTTGACAAACAACAGGTAAATATCTCTGCCACTAGAGACAAATACTTCTGCCACTGTACAAAAATGACATAAAGGATGCTAAGTTATGTAGCAGTGCTTTGAGTAATTACAGCAGACAGGACAGTCTAACGTGACAGAAGTGGCCGCTTACATGTTAATTCTGACTCTATTTTCTTGATCTGTTACTTTCGTTACCCAGAGTTTTTCATTTGTTCTTCCTTCTCTGTATCACACATATCAAGAAAATCAGCACATGAATCACAAAAGATTTATCAGGATGAATTACTTAATTGCACTATCTACATGTTAAAACATATTTGACAATAAGGAGCAAATTAATGCCTTGGAGTGATCCTGTAATCAGGCATCAGTCTGACCTCCCCCCTCACACCCCATTCCTGTAATCAAACTGACTTAGTATGTGCAAGAAAAATACCAGAGTACTAGTTTCGACTTCTGACTGCTTTATAAACAAGCACATGAAAGCAATCTATATGAAACATGTAATTTCAAGAACATCCATGGCACAAGCCAAAATGTCACAGAGTTCACCGAGCGCATTTTTAATACAGTTACATCTAATTTCATCTTTTAAAGGCCTTGTGAGAAAAATGGGCAACACTTCAATGTTTTGCAACATCATCAGAAGAACTTTCCTTCGTGAATGAATTGATTTATATGCTGAAGATTTTTATTACTTCATTATTATGATATTACTAATCTCGGAGGGAGGAATTCAAATGATTCTTAAAAGTTATCAACAGTGATAAATTCAGCTTAAAAAAGTACACATCATCTTTTTACAATTTAGGTAAGAAAAGATGTAAAATAAATATCTGTATAACATGGATAACAAAAAATGTCACATTTCTGCTTAAAATGGCACAATATGATGGTATTTTACCTCCCGACAGTATTAAGAAACACTTCGATCTAGTGATCTCCAACCTATAAAGAAATAAAAGCCTATGGTTATTCCAGAACGCATTAAAAGGAGGCGGCACATGATTGAAGGATGCCACATCCAAGGCGCAATCTGAACGTTTGCTCCAAGCCAGCCAGGGTGGAACATGATGTAGAAGTGCCGTCCTGGCTGCTGAGGAATCCGACAGGAATGTAAGGACAACTTTCTCACAGATTTCTTCAGTGTCAACTTAGGCTACGTCCAGTGTAATTTACAGGAACTTTCTGAGTGACTCATGGTTAAATTCACTCTATTTTTATTATTATGGCCTGCCCTTGCTATTTGTGACAGAGACTTTTTAATCATGGGATTTTTATGGTTCCTTCAGTGACGGGATTACATCTTCTGTATAGGAAGGATTTTTCAGAAGGGGAAGTCAGGCTGTGGAAGTAGCTTTTCTGGCGGAATGACTGACAGGATGGCTACAGAAGATCGATAACTGGGTTGCACGAGGTCTCAGCCTGTTAAAGCTACTGCCAGGAAAGGAAAGAGAGAAGAAACAGAGCCGCAGACACAGTATGCGCTTTCTTATCAGCCAAAGGAATGAAGAGCACGGCATCCTCCCTCCCCAGCCTGTTTCCCTGTACGATTCTCGCCTTTTTCCGAACAGGACGTTACATGCGATAATTGTGCAGCACGCTTGGATGGGATGGGGGCGTAGGAACAGGTTTGGTGTGCCGTTCAGGTTGGAAACGTGCCTCGCTGGATTAGTGTCGTTTACCTCAGCTCCTGCTATAATTGCTCTGGTTGCTAACAAGTCATATTCAGAAGACTGAAGGAAATTCTGATTCTGCGTTCAATTATGAGGCTTAATTGCTCTACAAAATATTACGCGTTGTACAAATACACTAGAGTAGTGGATTTACGCTCACATGCTTGCATATCAAAAAGAAGATTGCATTCCAAAGGAAGCAATCTCCTTAACTGAGAATAAGAGGCTTTAAAAGATCTTCGGCTTGAATGAAAATGCCTTCTTTTTGGAGCCTGGCCCACATCCCTAGGTATAAAGTCCGCTAGGACTGCGTGAGAACGTCTAACAACAAAACTGTGAAGCTGGAGGGACTGGATTCAATGTTAGAGCACTACTCCTGCACTGCTAAAACAAAAAGAAATGAGTATCCAGAAGCTCTGTTTGCCACATCAAAATGCTATTTGTTTGCAGGGGAAGAAATGAACCAACATTTATTGATCCCCAAAAAAGATAATTCTGTTCAGTGCTAGGACGTCAAAGGAAATTACCTTAATCTTATCAGAACACCTCACCGATAAAAAGGCTACCAATTTTCTCGTGTTATATCAGTGTCCATACAGTATCAAGGCACCAGTGCTGGCAGGTAGTAACAGGATGAAATACAGCAATCTAATCCTCTGATTTTACAGCAAGGCAATTATTTTCTCCTGTGTTTTCTAAGAAAACACTTATTACATGAAATGGAAAAAAAAAAAAAAAGAAAAGCCACGTATCCCAGCATAGCTTTTTGCCCTTAACATAGCTTTGTGATGTCGTCTTTGGATGAACAGAATAGTTTCAACATTTCAAGTGTGTATCTTATTATACTTTACCCTTCTCCTCAGCTTCAATGCTACTCACGGCAATTAGATTACCTAATCAGTATATTTACTTTGAATCAAGAGAAATTCAGAAAAGCTAGTGCCATGAGCTTTACCCTCTCTGTTTGCTTAGGATTTTCTCTCTTATGAGATTGACATTAACTTGGACTATAATGAAAGGTGAATTTGGGTTTTTTTCAGAAAGTTGGTGGACTGAAACTGTTTACAGTTCTTGATACTCCAAGAGTCCAGTATCATCTACTCAGTTCTTTTCTATTTAGCCAATCTTACTAGATCAACAGTTACATTTAAAACTTTCACAGCAAGAAATTTACTTTTTAAACTCACAACAGCACTGAATCAGATTCTAGTGCACTGAAAAAATATAACAATGCAGTTTTATTTTTCTTATATTTATTTTTCCATTTCCAGCAGCTTCTTGAGTCCCATTTTCAATAAAAGCAATTAGTAATTCCATCTTCACAATGACAGATTAGTAATCTATCTTTGCAAATGGCATTGCACACACAGGACAAGAACTGTTCAGCTCCATCCAAAATTACGGTTCTTTACATGTGCACAGGGAAATCCATTGTGAAAGCATGATGAATAGTTGATAATCTTTTTGTAAAATTATAAGCTCGAAGCACAATACATACATTTCTGTTTTAAAGGCATCTATAATCTTTTTAATGATCTTCATTATTGTAATGCCTAGGGCCCAATCAAGCAGGCAGGTCCCGCATTTGCCTCATCACACCAAAAATCAACAAAAGTCTGCTTGCCTTCTGCCTTGCCTGTGTATTGCCTTCTGCTGTGCCTGTGGACGTAGATCTCTTTTGGTTTTTTTGCCAGATCAATTCCCTGAACTAGCCCCCTGCAAGGTCACACAGATGTCAGTGCACAGGACAGAAAAGAAACGCAGAATTCCTGAAAATGGGACTTGTGAGAAGCAGGCAAGTAGGACCACTGTAGTACCAATTTAGTTTGGTTTACACTGCTGTGAAACTGCAATATGCAGGCCTGGTTCCTCAGTCAGTTTATACCTGTCTAAATCCTGCAGCCAAATGAAGAGAGTACCTCACTTACCTGCAGTCTCACCCTTCCCCAGCGTTAGGACTAACGAGGCATGCGAGACAGCCAGACTGTGCTGTCTTGAAACCAAATTGAGTTTTAATGACACAACAGCTGTCATCAAAAGAGGTCCCACCAGCCCTCATCTGCCCCCATCTAGCTTTTTCCTGTCTGCTTCTACTTTCCCTGTGCCAATTCTGGCACTTCCTTAACCCCACAGTGAGGCAATTTAGGAATCTGGATCAGCAAACAGCCGATTCTGTGGTAAAAAAGGGGGGGGGGGGTAAGAAAAAAATTACCTCCCCGAATTTTTTACACGAAGTCAAAAAAACACCAGTTCTGGTGTAGGAAAGGAAAGGATTGTATACATGACAGCAGGGCAAGAAATGTACTGCCTGTACTACCAGCAGCTTGCAGTGTAACATGGAACCACCCAGTATCAGAGGGATGGCAGACCAACATCACCATCCACTACCACCGACACGGGATGAATAACTTCCCACCTCCCGAGTCCTGTGCTTCTGTCTGTAGGACCTGTGAGCAAGCCGACTCACTGATACCAGCTCTGTCATTTAGCCCATTAAATTGACACAAAGTTGTCAGTGAGCGCAGAACCCGGCTGTCCTGGTTTGAGCGACACAGGACTGATTTCTCTTCTAATGCTTGGGTAAACTGCACTTTTAGAGGACTCCAGTGTCTGAATTTGTGAAAACATTTACTTCATAGCCAGCTATGGTATGTGGGTTTCAAGGTCTCAGTGTTTTCGAGCATAGCCAGGTGCAGGGATGAGGAGAAGCGAGACCTGGGCATTGACCCAAGCTGGCCAACAGGATTATTTCATACCATGAATGTCACATCCAATATAAGGTAGAAAGTTTGCTGCGTAGTGTTCCCTCTCTCCCGTGATGGCAGCGGTCCAGACAACTTCTTGCCCTGGTGCCGGACCCCTGAACCCTTCCCTTCCTCCCGAAGCCGTAGCGCTCGCAGTGTCCGACAGTTGCTGTCCCCTGCTGGGAGTGCACAGCTTCCCGCTGATAGCATTGGCTGAGTATAATCCTGGTATATCTTATACTGGTATCATGATCAATATTGGTTCTTTAGTAATATTAATGTTAATTATTTAGTCTTATCCTATTAAATCTGTTTATATTTCAACCCTCGGGTTTCCTTGTTTTTCCCTCATTCCCCTTTCTGGGTGGGGAGGGGTTATCAAGTGACAGAATAATTGTCTAAACGACAATAAATTGCTGCGCGTTTCTCACACCCCAACACCAGCACAGGGGACGAGACCTGGCCCAAGCACAGCAGCTGGGGCGCGAGGAGGGGGAAAGCCACCTCCTCTCCTCTCCCTGCATGTGACAACCACGACGGTACTTTCAGAGGCCTGAGAGGCCACACGACCACGCTGCGAGGACAAGGTGGAGGGAGGGAACGCAGGGGAGGACACCCAGGGAATGCAGGCCAGTTTAAACCGACCCTGTACCACCACCTCAAGCCGGAGCGGCTGCACTGAAGGGGCCCTGTTTTAAACATTCCTGCCAGGCCGCATGTGGCTCAGCGACGCTGTGGAGGTGACCGCAGGCTGCCCACCTACCGAGCGGCCTCCCCGGGGGTCCCCCCGCCTTACACCGGGCCCGCGGGGAGAGAAGCAAAGCCGGGGCCGCGCTGGGACGGCGGCACCTTCGCTTCCCCCTCTGCGCCGGGGCTTCTCTGCCGTTTACCGCCCCACAGAGCTCCGCTTCCCCCACGGTTTCCTTCCCTCTCCCCTTCGCCGCGCTGAGGAG
>VYZM01021719.1:308412-348759 GCA_013398915.1 Dromas ardeola
GGGTGGGGGAAGTTCAGAAATAAAAAATGGGAAGTTCTACATTTCAGTAAGAATAATTGAATGCACAAATGCAGGATGTAGGGCATGCGATTGAGTAGCAGTCCTTAGGAAGAAAATGTGTGGGTTATTTTGAATCTGAAGTTGAACACAAGCCAACGTATGCTACACAAAAGGCAAATGCTGTAGTGGGTTGTAGGACTGTAACTTGCAGGGCAGAAAAATGGAATAAACCCCTTTATTTTTCAGTTAGTGTACGGATCCTGGTATTTTCGTAGTGTTTATTAGCAAATAGTGGTAATTTCAATGTCTTTGTTGGAGGAGAAATATTTGACATTGAGGTCTTTGCTGAATTTCATTATTCCCTCTTTCAAGTTGTTTCATCTTAACTATGGGAGCTACTTTCCTTATTTCTATGTAAGGAGAATGTGGTTTGACCTGTCCATGTATGAATCCAGTTTAAGTTTTCAAGCTCAATGATTCAGTTCTTCTTCTTCAGTAATAATTACTATTTTTTCATGTATTATTAGTGTTCTGGTCATGGAATGTTAAATAAACTATTGAATGTTAGCCAAATAACCAAGTAGATCTCCAGAAGACAAGGGAAACTTGCAAGAAGTTTTAATTATGTTAAGCTTAATTAAGACTAATTTTGTCCAGCCTTTAATTAGGAATGTGGAATAGGTAGTCTCAAACTCTCAGGCATCTCCTCCAGAGGTGGAATTGTCGGTTCTTAATTGTTTTGCAGCATCAGTTTGCGTAACTCAGCCTAACTGTAGTCTCTGTTGAAATAGCAGCTCCGCTTCTCCTGTGGCCAGGCATTCTCACCCTTGTTCTTGAGGCAATTAACTTTCTGTGATGTTGAACTCGTTTTCCAGTGTTTCAACAAGCTGATTCGACTGATGCTACAGGAGATTTAGGTGCACCAGATCAGATACGCCCGCAAGTCAAGAGGGAGAACAGGGTTATATCTCTCTTAAGCCTGCAGTTTGATTTGGGTGTGAATGGAGAGCCTTTCCCAGCTCTACGCAGGGTGCAAGAGGAGAGGTGCATCCTTCAGAGTTCATAGCAGGAGTCATACGTAGTTCAATGTCTGTTTTTTAGCAGCGCTACTGATTTAAGCAGTTTCTTCCCCTGGCTGCTGAGTCGTGATGGTGCGTCATGCCTTCATCGCTCTGCTGCAAGTGCTTGTGAGGCTGCACAGCAAACAGGCTCAGGGAAGGGGTCTGGCTGAGAAGATGCTTTTTATTCTTCGTTTGTTGGACTGTTTTCCTAAAGCAGGTTACTATTCAGCTGCAGGAATCCTTGTCTCCTCGCAGCGGAGGAGCTGCTGGAGGGGTAGGAGTAAGTAGCAGAGAATGGGAATCCCTGTATGCTTAATACAATTTAAATAAGAGGAAATGGGAAAGACAATAAGAGACCTTGGGCGCAAAAAGAATGATATTCTTTTGGAAGTACCAAGTCCGAAAATAAAGTGTTTCTTTGTTTTGCTTCACCAACATGCTTAGAAAGGCTTTCAAAGGCGATTTTCTTTGGGGGGAAAAAGCCCTCCTCTTTTTTTCATTTCCCCCAATTATATATTCGAAGGAGAAATACCATACATACCGTTGTCTTCCCACTGAGCCCTGCTTTTAAAGAGACTCTGTCTTCAAATGCTTTTTCTACTGCAGCACGTAAACTTTAAGCCGGACAATCCTAAAAAGAAAATGGCTTAAAACATCAGGTGTTGCTGTATCATATACTTTTGGTTTATGTTCAATGTCCTTCGAACAATGTCTGTGAAAAATTTGTGACAATGTCAAGGGAGGAACGCTTAATGTACCTATGAATCAAACTGTAGATATTCCTGTAATGGATTAAGCTGGAGGCAGTAAACAACACATTTTAGAGTACTGGTCTCTGTGTTGTCCACAGAATACAGAACAATTTGGAGATCACACTTGCAGTCTGAACTCGAGTCAGTTTAAAGATCATGAGAGATTCTAAAATAACAGAAGGTTGTAAACACTTCCAGTAGCCATTTTGAGTGTTAATGCTAATGTTGTCTTCAAAATTGGGTCAATGTTTATTAATTAATGGGGCGGGGAGGGAAATGGGGGGAGAAATGTTACAGTTCCCATCATGGGGAAAGGGCAGTAAAATAGATATTTTATTTTTTATTTAAACTTTAAAATTTTTATGATAACACCATGCTTGCTTGTTTTGGCTGCTATACAGGAGAGGTCAAACTAACGAGGACCTCCCAGATCTATGCATGTTGAAGGGCCTCTGAAGAAACCCAGCCTTTTCAGTGCTAAACTACACTCATCAGACTCTGGATAAATATGGGTGATTCATTCAGTAATCCTCTGGTGGTGTGGTTACTTGCAGCGCAACACTGAAGTGATTTGTGGTCAGCTATCACAGAAGGATTATGAAAGGAAGATTATCGTAGGAAGTTTGGTAGTGTATATCCCTTTTGAGACGGGGAGGGTTGCAGCTGATGTATAGTTTTAACAGTAGCAAGGGTTTGATAATCTCAGGATAATTGTAGTTTGTAGTCCAAATTATAGTTGCAAAACATTGCTTTGAAATCAGTAAACCTGCATTTTTAGGTAGAGGAGGCTCTATGTGTTTGCGAAAGAACTTGCAACTCAAGTTGTTGAGCTTGAAGATGTTATGTTAGATTACCAGCAACCTCTGTCTCTCCTTGCAATGTGATGTGATATACATAAAAAGAAAAACAGATTGTACACGTCTTTGAGAGTGTGTCATATGTACCCTTGAAGATGAAGGAAGCAAGAAAATGGAAATAATGCTTTCTTGTCAGCTAAAATATCTAAAGTATAGACGATGTGTGTGGTAGCTTCAGCAGCTGGGACTGCAATTTTGGCTGCTGTCAGCAGAGGCAGCTGCCCACTGATGCTGAGTGGGAGGATTGCAGCAGTGCATTTCCTTGTACAGGGGAGAACGGAGTCTGAAGATGACCTGGCTGGGACAGAACAACTGCCTGGGTTAAAGAAATGACCCAGGAAAATCAAAGCTGCCTTCTGCTTGTGGAGCTGGGGATAGTTTTTGGTATCTCTGCAAGCTTTTGGGTTAAGGGAAGGAATGGAATATGGGTAGATCTTGGAGGACTGGGTGATGTGGAGAGAATTGGAGTGGAAAACAGTAAAGGGAGCAAAAAGTGATTGAGTATCCTGTGAAATTGGAGCGAAGAAGTGTATTCAGGGTAAGGAGAACTAGGAATAAATCTTCAAGAAGTGAAGCAGAAGAGACTGCACAAACATAGATGGTCTTGTTTCGTGTTTAGCTACTTGCAAGGTGCTTGAGGTTCTTTGAGAATTGAGAAAGTACACATATGGGCTTGGCTGACAATACTTAAAACAATAAATTCTCATGTTTTTGCATTGCAAGAGGCACTGCATTGCAGTGCCGGAACAATGCTTGTTCTTGCAGGGCGTAGTTGTTTGGCATGCTGTCTTGTGTTTGTCAGTTGATTGTTAGTGATACCACAGCTGTCCCCATGGTGATGGGAAGTCCAATTCCTTAACTTCATTCTTTTGGAGTTCCAGATAGTGACCTCCATAATTACCCCATTAGATTCTCATGACTAGTTAGCAGATTGCGATCTACAGAATTTGTATTTCCATATACAGTTCAGAGATCCTATGACCGAATCCAAGGACGTTCGTATTGGGGTCATTTGGCAACTTACATAACTAGAGATGGTTTCCTGGCAGTGTCCTGCCCCTAGATGTCCCCCCACGGGATGGGAAATTACAGAATCACTGTAAGAGTAATAGTAAGCATGCACAGTTAACCAGGTATGGTTTGAAGGGCAGTATTTGTTTTACTAGCAAAGGCTTAGTTGCCTGGAAGTTGCCCACAGAAGAGCAGCGGCAGTGCTGAAAAGAGTATGAAAAAGGAAAGCTGGAAAAGGAACAAACTGCAGTGCAAGAAATAGGCTCAGTTCCTAATTAGTGGCTCAATCCATCCTTGCGTTTTGGTTGGAACATTTTGATGTTCCGTCTTTCAGTAAAGAGTCTGGTCCTTTCCAGAACAGAGAAGATACTTCTCAGTTGGGTTGGCAATAATGTTGTGATCTGAGAAGTCAAGGACAGTCCTGAACATGGGCTTGTTAAAGAGTAGGTCAACAACTAATGAATCCAGTTCAAATAAGCCTAAATTTCTTTTCCACTGTGAACTTCAAAAGCAGTATTTAAATGCATCAAACAATAGTGAGCTGATGAATCAGTCTCAACATACAAAGGCTCTTTCTAGGCAGCAGGCAAAAGGCTTAATGAATGCAGAATAAGAAACAGATCCAATGACTTTAATCCCAGAAGAAATACATCCCTCATTGAAGCTGGTGGGGAAAGGGCCATGATGCTAGTGAGAGGTTTTTTCTGTTGATAATGGAGAGCCTTTGTTGGTACACGGTCCTACACAGTGTCTGAGAGCTTGGAATCTTTTTCTTGCAGATCTGTTCTGTCTTGACTTGGGGTTGTTTTTGTTTGTTGGGGTTTTTTTTGTTTGTTTGTTTTTTAATGCTGCTCATGTGACCCCATATCAATTGTTAAGGAGTCCTTCCTCCTTCTAAAGGGCTGCCCGAGTACTGCGTGGATGATACCTACCAGGAGATGCTGTAACTCAGAACGTCGTGTATCAAAGCAGATAAATGTTAAGACTGATTTACAAAAACAGTAAGAGGTAGTTTATCTGCTATACTCTGTAGTGGTGTGCTTTAGCTGACTTGTTTTGAAACATGACATGAGAGCCAATTTTGTAGCTAGAGCAGTTTCCCATTACTTCCAGCCTGAGGTCGCATCATACTTTCTCACACTGCAGATAAGACACTTCATACCTTTTATCTTTTCAAAGTTGCAGACCGTAGAGGACTTTGTATGAGCTAAAGAATAATCATCATGTTGTAGGTAGAGGATTGCTCCTTTAAGACCGTAGTTGTTGTGGTTTTGGCCAAACTGGCCAATGGCCAGTGACAGATGCTCCCCCCCAACCTCTTGTACGCAGAGAGGAGGAGGAGAGATAAAGAGATTTACGAGTTTAGAAGAAACTAAACTACTTGAATGAAATCTTAATAATAAAATAAAAAGGAAAATAATGAAATAGATACAGTATATACAAAACCGTATTAAGCTCCCAGGATGGCGTCATCAGCAGGCACTGGGGAAGTCTCAGGCTGGACTCAGCGATGGGTGGGAACTGGATTCCCAAGGTGGATTCAGGAACCCACGGATTGGGATCAAAGGCAGATGAACAGACAGGGTCCTCCTCAGACTTCGGCCATTGAAGGAGGAGAGCTGACCCTTTGATCCCTCAGCTTTTATACTGTGCGTGGGGCAGATGGGATGTAATACCCCTGTTGGTCAATTTTGGGTCACCTGTCCTGTCCGCTCCTCCCCACAGGTGGGAGCCCTCTACGCTTTTCTGTTTCGGACCCTCCAATGGGGCAAATAACAAAATTAGCTGACCTTGGTTGTTGTAGCAATAAGTATATGCAAGAGCCTCTCTGCATATCATTCCTTGGCACAAACTGTAAACATTGGTCTTATCACTCTGAGAACGAACCGTTTTCGATACAACGTGCTGTTAATTTCAGAGAGTTAGAAGAGGCCTAGCTAAGAAATAAAATTACTGAACAGAAAGTTGGTTCTGTTTTACCTCAGCCCAGGACAGTAGTCACCGGTTCCCTTACCTCTTATCTCTAAGGGTTCTTGTTTAGTTGATGTTAAAGAGATGAGAATTTCACAGCAGTGTTTACTACTTTTGCATTTTTTAAAGCCAGGTTTAGTCTCATATCTTACTCTGGCTTAGAAAGGTAGCTTTTGAAAGCTTTATTTCATCCCATGCAGTTTAAACTATATATTTTCGTACAGTATGGGCATCACAAGACAAAACTACTCATCAGGATATTTAAATTTATAGTATTTACTGAAGTGGCTTTTGTACACTAATTATTGAAGTAGAACTTCTACTGCATTCATTAAGCAAATCTTTGATAGACGGTTACAAAGAGTCAACACCATATTGACAACTGCTTGAATGGTTAATCACGAAAAATGTGACTCGCATCATAAGAGATGATTGAAATTTACCCATTCACAGGGAGGGATACAAAAATATGGAATATGCAGGTATTATCTCAGTGGGTGCTCTTGATCAAAATAAAATACTTTTAACCAAATTAAATACAAGTGATCAGATTCTTTGTTGGCAGTAACAGTCGTCTTAGGACGAATAGGCATTTCTCTGGTTATCAAGCCTCTGACCCTTAGGTATATGGAAATTCAAATATTCCATATGGCTACTGTTTTTACCCAGGTGAGACTTTAAAGCTAAACAATCCCTGACCCCCTCCCCCCCAACCAAAACCAACCAACCATAAAAAAGGCAAATAAATTCCACAAAAGCACCTCCAAACCTTAGAGACTAAGCACTGGAGGAATTAAGAAATACTCTCCGTTTTACTTGGGACTCTTCTTTCGGATTAGTAAAGAGTAGATCTGTAGTAAAAAACAAGCCATGCGTGTTTTACTTTTTTAAATCTCTGAGCTGCTGCTGTTCAGAATGGTAGAAGGCTTCAAGAGAGATTTTAAAAAGGTTATCAAATGTGTGGAGAAGAGGGTTGCTCTCCGTAAGTACCTTTACACAAGGAGAAGCTGCGGTTTGTGTGTTGACAGACGCCAAAATACTTGCAGAGGAAAGATGTCTTCAGCTGTCACTGGAAGACAAGTCTGAGATGCGGCTTGTATTTGGGAAGCAGAAGTGTAGGAAAACAATGTATATCCAGACTGAATTTCTTATTTCTTTGAGGCATCATTTCTTCGATTGAGATCTTGTCTCGGGTCTCCTATAGCTTGACAATCTGGAAATGAACATTGAAGGAAAGAGCTTTTGGGAAGCTGACTTACCTTTTTTGTTTAAGTTATCAATTTTAGTATTCTGTTTTCTTATCCTAAGCCGTAGATATAGTTGCTTGTTAGCAATATATGAATTTAAGCCAGTGATGCCATCCACTTATATTTGCTATTCTCTGGTCTAGTATGTAATAAAGTTGTGTGAATTTCCAAGTAAGTTGTACTAACTTGAAACTAAGTTTTGTACCTGCTGTTTAAAAGGAGATCTATTGTACTAATACTGAATTTATTAAAACCTGCTTAAGTATGCAGTTGCTTCAGATCCTAGATTTTTATGGGGACCTTTTTTGTCTAGTTTCCTATGGAAACAAGGCTCGGGTGATCCTGTGTGCGTGGGCCATATGTATTCACATTCATCTCCAGTCAAATTTTTTTGGGTCTGCTGTCCAGTGTGGACAATTGTGACAAATAAGGATCTTAAGGAAACAAGAGTCGTCCAAGAAAATGTGGTTCCAAGTTTTATGAAAATAAATAGCTAATAGAGGGGAGTAATTCTGCTTGTGTCTTCATGGGGAAAAAAATTGCAGTGCGTGTCTTACTAGAAAATAAAGAGGAGGAAAACCTGTTATGAATGCCCAAGCTTCAGGAGGCCCTTCCTTGGGCATTTGCATCTTCAGGGGCAGCAAACTGAGGTAACTGCAAGATGTGAACATGCAGGCTCTGGTGTTCATAATGTGTTATTATAGGAAACTAAGAATGAAGTCTTGGAAGAGTATGCAGGATAGTTAGGGGCAAAAAAGTGCCCGGACTTGTTAAAATAATCTAGTTTAACTGATCATTTCTGATCATGTTTTTGTTTCTATATTAGTGGATATTGTCCTCTCATCTCATTTCTTCTCAGAGACGGGAATTTCCTCACAATCCCAGTAGTAATTTGAACTTCCTTTTGGTTTCTGATTTTAATTTTTTTTTTAACAAGAGTAAATGAAGAGAAATAAAACTTCCCTAGCTTAACAAGGAGGTGGACAAATGGTGTGGTCTGAACTGCTAGGGAAGACAGTATCAGCCGCTCTCCGTTGTTTTCTCTTGGGAGTTTGGAAAACGATGTAATGACCTTAGTGGGTGAGCTAAGTAGCCAGATTGAAGTAAGCTCTTAGCATCTGGGAAACTGTTTAAACCATGTTGGTTTTTTTTTTCCCCAGTCTGTGTTAGTACTTATGTTTGGGGGGTTAGGTTTGCGTTTTAAGCTGTTTGCTTTTTCTGAGTCTGGTAACTGCACCCCACTCCCCTCTTTTTTTTGTTGTGGAGGCATTCTGTTTTTCTTCCAGCAGCTTAGAAAACTGGTAGAGGAGGTAAGGCCTACAGCCTTACTGTTACGTGTTTCAAAGGAATTTTTGTTTTCAGTTAATACTGAGCTAGGCCTCTAGAGGCCTAACTTCTAAAGAAAATGAGGGACAGAGCTGCGGTCCTAATATATGATCCACAGAGGGGAGGAAAAAAAGATAGCTTCTTCCAACTCCTTAGTTCTCATAGTTATTTGAATTTTAATCATTTGTAGTTGAAAATACTGAAACATGGGATTTCTAATATTTTATTTTCTTTCTGTTTTAAGACGAGTACTGAAAAATCAGAACTGCTCTGTATGCAAGTATACTTGATCCATTCCAAAGATATTCTGATAATTTTGTCTTAATGAAAGCTTTCAAGGAATTACCAGCTCTCTAACTGGAACTTTAGTTTAGGTTAAGATGCAGTCTTTCAGCATGCTTGCATATATATACGTCTAATTTCTTGAAAATATATTCTGAAGAATTCTTTAGTGATCTGTTTTGTATATCTGATGCTTTTGTTTCAACAGGTAGCACTACTGGGATTAGATGTTTTAGGTGCCTTTGTCGACAGACTATCAGGACGCTTTAAATCCTATATAGGAACTGGTAAGTGAAGTATAACTTATTTTTTCTTAAGAACAAAAAGTGAAAGACACTCTTTTGCCTTCCACTGCCCCACTTCCCCCAGCAGCTGATGTGGAACATGTTGAATGCTTTCTGAGCTCATTGTAATATATTGGTAAGCATCTTATTGCTGTTGTTGGAATTTACATAATTTTATATTAACTTGTAAATATTCATTTCTCATGCAGTCGCTGATTTCTAGGTGGTGGTTGGGATTTTTTAAAGGTTCCAGGAATATATTTTTAGTGATTAGTTTCATGCTTTATAGTTGCTTACCACTCCCATGCTGTGTTCTTGCTTACAAATCCCCAAAAGAATCATCTAAAAATTACACTGGAACACAATGGAGTTGGAACTAGATGATCTTTAAGGTCCCTTCCAACCTAAGCCATTCTATGATTCTATAAGCTTTACCTTTAACTTGCGTTAAAGATTCAAGGTTTTATTTGTAGTTCACTTTAATTAGAGCCTTATGTTTGCCTAAGCCTGTGGTCTCAGAGGACTATGTGGTCTACCTCCTGTTGGAAAAATGGGCTGTAGCTTTTAGAAATCTAAACTTTTTATGGGATGAAGTACTGTTATTCTTGTGTGAAATGCTTACTCGAATGAATTTCAAATTAATGGATCTATGTGTGTCTGAGTATGAAACGGTTGTTCTGGGAGGTACAACCAAACTGTGCTGCTCAACTCATTTTGCTGCTGTCTTTGAAAAGAAATAGTGGTACCAGAGCATTAACATTGGTATTATATCACTGGCTATTTTTAACAGAAGTTTCTAGCTTAATGTCCTTTTCCAAAATTTATGTGAATTATCTTGCATCTTGTTCCCATATCCTCAGCTATCTCAAATTGTCTGTCAAAATGTTAAGCTTCCTCTTCTTTACAGGTCTACTTTGGTATTTAAGAGTTAAGAAATGAGCAAAATATGAAAGTTTAGGAATACAGACTATAGTTTATGACAAGTTACTAACTAAATTCATTGGAAGTGTGTTTCAGGATGCTGTAGAACTGCTGCAGTAGAGTGCTACAGAATTTAAATCTATTTTGTTGCAGAGGGTTTTTCTTTGGCTGGTTAGCTTTGTATTGGAGCAGTGTAAGGGAATTGGAGGTGTATTGTGCTATACAGAATATTGATTTTGGAATAGTCTCCACTTGTAGCTACAAACAGTGCTAGGCTTCAGAGTTTTACTCTGTATTGATTTATATTTTAGTTGTGTGTAGAACTTAAAATTACAGCAACTTTATTAAAGGTTGGAAAGTTTTTTTTTTCTTCTGTTTTTTGTTTTTTAAGTGTGAAAGGTTGGAGCATAGTTTGACAGCACAATGTTCTTTTGTCCCAGTATTTGAGTAGTTTGAGATTATGAGCAAATTAAAGATTTAAATTTCAGTACTTGATAGCATTTATATTAAAAAAAATATACTGGCACTGGGTGACCATCAAACATGTGTAGCATCAATAGACATCTGAATCTGTGTATTGCAGAAGTACTTCTTAGAAAAGCTGAGTAGTGGTGCCTTCAACTGAAATTGGTCTTCTGAGTGTCTCCAGAATCAAGACCTGTACAGTGCATTATGCTGAATACGCAAGTCACTGTTGTGCATGATCAGCTTTTATATAAGCTTAACAGACACTGAAATGTTAGTCTCAGTAAAGGCAGAAAACAATCTTTATTTTAGATTACTTTTTAAAAGTGATTTATAGTATGAATTTGCTTCAGTTGGTAGCTGTCTCTCCAAGTCTCATAACAAGATTTGGATTGTTTTTGTTTTTGTCATTGAAGCAGTAATACAAAAACTTTATTGTAGATGTCTGGGAGTGTGGATAGTCCAGGGTTTATGACAGTAATTAAAAGCACACTGGTGAGCAAGAAAAATGCTTCCCTCAACAAAACTTAAAGAACCAGCAGTTTCTCAAATCATGTTCTGTTGACTCCACAGATTTGGCTTCTAAATGTAATCTGAGAATGATTCCAGTGAGTCAGACCAAAGACTCATGTTTGACAGTCATCCATTTGCAGACGCCTGAGAAGAAAGTAAGGACAGGGCAAATGTGCAGTGATAACTGCTTCAGTATGACCCCCGTGCTGTCAGCAGTCTTGCAGTTTAGGGCCAGCTGAGGCAGATGGAATCTTCAGTGTCTCCCCTGTTACCCTGTTTTTCTACAGCTCTATCTGATTAGTTTTTGAACCCTCATAGACCTTTGGCTTCTACACTGTTCTGTCATAATGCTTAAATATACATAACTCCTGTTTTGGACTGGCTGCCTGATAACTTGACACTCGCTCGATCTTGCGTTAGAGGGGTGAGCCGTCATTTCTTATCTTCTTGACTCCCAGTCTTCGTTTTATGGGTCTACTTCTGTGCCTCTCCTCTGCTATCCTTCCTCCCTCCCCATCCCGGGTAAGAATCCTGGTCTAATTGCTTCTTGTATACACATGGCTCCACAGTTTTTATTGTTCTTGTTTCCGCTGTCAGTACCTTTGTTGTAGTGCTTTTGGGTTGAGGAAGCCATAACAGCACAGATGCAGAATACGTTTATAGCGGCATAATTCTGTTTGATTTTATTATGTTATCTATTACTTTGATAAGTATTGGTAATCTTTATTGCATTGCTGCTTCCTGAAAATGGACCTAATATATTCGTGAGACTGTCTACTGTAACAACCTGTTTCCTGTGCAGTGATGGTGGATTTAGTGTTCACTGTCCAGGGTGGTGTCTCTTCTTCCATGCCTTTATCATTATGGTGCTTTTCTTCCTGTAAGACCTCTGCTTGAGAATTATGTGAAAAATCCAACTGCTCTCTGTTAGCTTAGTTACTTTCTGCAGAGAATAGAAAGTTAGTTCTTTCTGACTAACTCAGAGAGCTGAGTTAGTTCTGCAGAGAGCTCTTAAAAGTTTGTGAGGTACCACTTCTTTTTATAAAAGCTATATTGTCTCTTCTATGCCATAGCTGACTCTGTGTATGCTAACTCTTAACTATAGTGAGTTCTTTATAATGCCAGAAGAAAATAGAATCATAGAATCATTTAGGTTGGAAAAGACCGTGAAGATCATCAAGTTCAACGGCTAAGCTAATGCTGCCAAGTCCACCACTAAGCCACGTCCCTAAGCACCATGTCTACAGGTCTTTGAAATCTTTCCAGGGACGGTGACTCAACCACTTCCCTGGGCAGCCTTTTCCAATGCTTGATAATCCTTTCAGTGAAGAATTTTTCCTAATAGCCAATCTAAACCTCCCCTGGTGCAACTTGAGGCCATTTCCTCTTGTCCTGTCGCTTGTTGGATAGGACTTGGGAGAAGAGACCAACCCCCACATCCCTACAACCTCCATTCACGTAGCTGTAGAGAGTGACAAGGTCTCCCCTCAGCCTCCTTTTCTCCAGGCTAAACAACCCCAGCTCCCTCAGCCGCTCCTCCTAAGACTTGTTCTCCAGACCCCTCACCCGCTTGCCCTTCTCTGGACTTGCTCCAGAATCTCACTGTCTTTCCTGTAGTGAGGGGCCCAAAACTGGACACAGTACTCGAGGTGGGGCCTCACCAGTGCCGAGTACAGGGGGACGATCACTTCCCTCGTCCTGCTGGCCATGCTATTTCTGATACACGCCAGGATGCTATTGGCCGCCTTGGCCACCTGGGCACACTGCTGGCTCATATTCAGCCAGCTGTTGACCAATACCCTCAGGTCCCTTTGTGCTGGGCAACTTTCCAGCCACTCTTCCTGCCTCCACCTGCCCAGGTGGAATAGTCATGCCTGGAGGTATTTAAAAGACAGGTAGATGTAGTGCTTAGTGATATGGTTTAGTGATGGTTTTTGTCAGAGTTAGGTCGATGGTTGGACTCGATGATCTGAAAGGTCCCTTCCAGCCCAGGCAATTCTATGATTCTCTGCAAACTGCCATTTTAGCTTTTTTTTTTTCTGTCATGGTTATGTCCAGTTAGGTCATTGTTTGATGTGAACATAGTTAATGAGGTGGGTAATTACGTATTGCAAAGTCGCAATTCATATAGGTGATATGAGGAGAAAATAAAGATCATGGTATCAAGCCTGAAAATCTTGGGAATTGGAAGCAAAATACTTCAACTAAGTAACGAGGTTCTTATAGCCCCACCAAGAAGTCTCAGTAGCATTTTATGTAGTAGGTATTTACTTTCTTCTGTTTTGGTCAAATAAATGTGAGTATATTACTTTTTGAAGAGAAGTGTAATACAACTTTTCCAGGCAATTCAATTATTACTTTGAAATATTCAAAATATGGTTAACTTCTTGTTTATTGGAATTAGTTAGTGTAGGTACTTGCATGCTCGCTGAAGATCAGGATTGAGCCATGAATATAGTGAAGGAAGATGTATGTGTATAATACTTACCTACTCTGTTTCTGCCTTTTTTAAAATATGATGAATCCTATTTTCTGGGTGAAATTTCACTTTTATAGATTTATCTTGTCATAACATACCTGGAACCTTAAATGTATTTTTGTCTTAATAAAGAGCATTTCATTTTTGTGAGCCTGAGATGTTTTTATTCATGATTCACAACTCACTAAATGATGGAAATATAATAGCATATTACCCAACTATAACATAGCAAACCATTTTTCCCCCCCCCAGTTTAATTTCCTGTTCAGTTATGATGGGTATAGATTTCCTTAAGTGCAGAGAAAAATAAATAACGTGACTGAATATTCACCCCCATAAACATTACAGACTTCTTGCTAAGAAGGAAAAAAAAACAGGGATGCTTTACTAATATTATTTCTATCTTTACAGCCTAAATATATGCCATAAATTAGATTTGGGCAAAATCAGAAGAATAGTTGTAGGACAGATGCCTTCCAATATTCTGAAGAGCATGTTAGTGATCTTTGTATTGAAGTAATAATGCCTGATAAGAGACTTAATTCAGTTTCCTAGGCAACAATCTAATGTTGCAGTAACTTTCTTCCAAGGTGTTACCCTTTTGTGATTAACCACATTGCACGCTCTCTGCAGCTGGCATCAGTGTTCTGGGAACTGGGACACACAAATTTGGAATCTCTTTTTTAGTACTTCCAGTGAAGATGCTTGAAAATACTTTGCAAGCAATAAATATCAAGGTATCTGTTAGTGCATAAGACTATGTGGCTATATACTGGAAAAAAATAAAGCAGATTAAGGAGTGTTTGAGTGCTACACCTTTCAGTATTTAAAACAACTGCTTGTTCTGTGATTAAAAGAGATTATGTAAGAGTACATAATTACCCTGTCACAATCTCTTTTCCCAGGTGATGACATTAATTATTAAAATATTATATATCAGGAATAAAAGAGAATATTAGAATTATGGGCAAATGTGACTGGATGATGGGGTTTCTGGGAAAAGTCTCTGTTAATAGTTTTGTTTTCCAAGATGAGTGAGTGTTATTTTGCTCTCTTGTTATTGCCAAAGGAATGGGAAAAGAAAAAGTGTAATAAAGGTATATGGAATCTGTTTCAGTTTTAATGTGGTGTTATATCGTGATACATTTTTCTGCATATACTGAACTGTCTGTTGGTCTATGATATAATTATTTTTTCATTCACTTTCACATACAACCTTACAAGATGTTGCAAAATATATTTTAGTTACCTGCAAATTACAGGAAAGATACTTGATATTTAAAAAAGACCAAACACAGATACATGTGTTATATTTATATATGTGTAAATCTGAGTATAGATACACAGTCTACATACAAAACCCCTGTATGTAAATGCATGCATATGGGTAATAGCAGTTTCAAATTCTTCTTACTGTAAAAATAAATCAGTGGGCAAAAATAATATTGGAAGGTAGTTGTAGTGCCGTATACTAAGATGTGAAACCAATTTGAAGTGTTTAAATTCTTTCCCAGGTGGTTTCTAGAAGTGGTGGAAGAACCCTTAAATTAGACTCTTCAGAATAATTTAAATGCTCTTTCAAATTTATTGTCGTAATTAAGCATGCAAGTATGTTGCCTGATGTATTTTAAAGCAGTTGTAAGGACTTGCAATGTGCGTTAATTTTCTGATTGAATTTGGATTAAAAGCATTTGGTACAAGAACTTGGAAATACTTGTTTGAGTAAGACTGCATTTAGATAAACGACACCCAAGTTCTTAGTTTTTGCTTTTCCTTCTGCTTAATGATTGAAATTTTTGGATGGAGAAGACTTGAATGCGCAGTTTAATCAAGACTCTTCAATAAGTGGTTTTAATGATGTATGGAGAAATGCTTTCCTCAACACCATGAAAATCAAGGACTGTTCTAACTACCATGGATTTATAGCATGTAGAAAAACACTGGATGTTCAGGTTTTAGGGACTGACTGATTTTTATTCTTATTTTTCATTTTTATTAATTTACATGTTGACACTAATGGTGTGCTATACTGCAGGATTCCAGATTACAAATGCTTGCAGAACACCTAAACCCTGGAATAATTTAGGTTGGAAGAGACCTTCAAGATCATCTGGCCCATGTCTTTGTATGGCCAATCTCAGATGTTAGAGAAAACTTTGAAATTAAATCAAATAGTTCAATAAATTGAACTGCTCAGATCATGTAAAGCAAACTTTTCTATTTATGTGGGAGAAGTCTTGTCTCAAAGCTACCTTGTTGCATCTAAATGTAAGTCAGGTGTTCTGTCTGATATTGCTCTTTCATTTTATTGCTTACTGACCTCAGGAAAAGCTGTGTTGGTTACGTGTTGTAGCATTTTCTTAAACAATAAAATGCTGTGTATTTCAGACTTTTTTTATAGAAGGCTTTTAGAGGAGACTCCATTTTTTGTATTTTTTCTCCGAAATAGATGTTTTGAATTGCTTTTATATTTTCCGATTTAACAAAAAGATGAACTTCCTGCAACATCTCAGAAAATCCTTTTCTTTGATTCCCTCTATAGTTAATGATCATAGGTAATGGTCACAGCTGATTTAAGCTGCAACTTTTTTCATCTTGGTGACAGATTCTCTAAAACTTCAGTGTAAAAAAAAAACAACCAAACAAAAAAAAAAAAAACAAACAAAAAAACCCAACAAAACATGACAAAAAAATCAAACAAACCCACAACACCAAAAAACCTCTGCAGCCTTTTAAAGCTTTTTATGTCCTGACTGGCTAGTTCTGTAATTTATTTGTAGTAGGAATGAATTTTACCTGAAGTGATTTATGCTTGAGTGATAGGCTGTGATTTAAGAGTACCATCTGCTTGCTATCTGTGGACACTTCACTGTATGACATCTAGAAGTGCAGTGCCATTAAATAAGAGCAGAGAAATCCTACCCTTCCTTGGTTTCTGTTTGGTTCTAATTAATTCTAGTTCTGTAAAAACCTAGCCTAGAGCTAAAAATGTCAGGAGATGACGTGAATGTTGTTGTTTACCTTCTAGTTTTCTTATGGGTCTAATACACTTCTTGAAACTCTCTTTGGACTTGAAGGCTCTATTCTCATGTTTCCTGAGACTGAGGCCCTGATAGATTCATAGATGTATCGTATTTAAAAAAAAAAAAAAAGGGTTTGTTTTTCCTACCCACTACTGGTGTGGAAGAGTATATCTCATTAATGCTTTTCTTAATTGGTTCCTGGAGAGACCCAAAGAAGCACGTTAATGTCTGAGATGGCTTTTGATTAAACTTACTGTGGACTGGACTTTATTTTGAGGAGGGGAGCGGTGAGGCCCTCTCTGAGAGCCTGCTAGTGATTTTTTTGCTTAGAAGCAGCCCTTGGCCACGTGGGCCTGTCAGACCAGCCCTGTTGCTGGCCCCGTAGAAGCCTCTGTGGGATTCCTTTTTCTCCTGTGCACCTTACCCAGAAGAACAGAGACTGCTCTAATTGTAGAGGCAGCGGTTTCCCTCCCTCCTTTCTAATGGCAGCTGTTTAATGCTGTTGCCTGAGCTGGCAAGGTTTTCTAGAAAACTAGGAAGATATTTCTGGCTAGATATAATCTGTTTCTGCCCTCAAATCCTTTTCTTTCAATGTCGAAGACAAAAAGTTAGACTTTTTATTAATAGAATTTTTGCCAACACTGATGTTGTTTCCTTGTTAAAGATTCTTATTTGCTTAATGCTTTTTTAATAAGTCTTTGCAGTAGAGCAGACATGGACTATCTAAAGTGGGTTTCTAGAAATGGGTAGGTGTGAGAGGGTATACATAAAATGAGCACATATAAAGAGCACGTATAAGTGGTCAGGCGAGAAGGAATAGAGAGGGAGCTATAAGCAATAATACAAACTGAAAAGCTCCATATTTGTGTCATAACAGAAGGAACTTTTGTTAAAGTTTAACAGAAGGAAATTGTTTGTACTACTTATGGCATTCTTTGCTGCAGGGGGTCATACACTTAAGCTGCTTGGGATTTTTAAAAATACATTGGGTGCCATTCTACACATTGACTTTTGTGATTTACTTGTTTATCCTCTTCAGTCCCAGTGAAGAAAATAAATATTTAATTTCTCAAGGCTGTACTCTGACTCTCTAGGCTGGTTTTGGCATTAATTCTTGCATCTACTGTCCAACTAGTGGTGGCAAAATCATTATCTGAATTTGTATAAATAAAAGCTTATTTAGGTTTACCAAGTGGAGAGAAGGAAGTCAAGCAATGGAAAAGAAACCGATGAGATAAAAAGGTCTGTTAGGGGTATAATAGCAAGGTAACTGTTCTGCAATTAAAAAGAAAAAAGGTACAAATAGCAGCTCAGATGTAAATAGCAGGTCAGTTTGAGGTAGATCTGATAGAATTAATATGTGCTATAGAATATTTTTACTACACTTCTAAGTTTTCTTCAGTAGTCAAAACTTGTAAAATTGTGGTATGACAATGTAGAAATCTTAACAGGAAAAACACAGGAGTGGCTAGTAGCGATAGGAAACTTTGACAATATGCTAAAATGTTCCAAAAAGGCAAATTGAATGGGGTATAGTCCTTCTTGACTCTGCAAAAAAATAACCAGCAACTGCAAAGGGAGTCAGTGTCTCCTAAATTTAGTGTAATGTTTCTCTGCATATCAGCAGAAATAAATAAAAGGAAGAAAGTTGTCATATTTTATTAGGTTTTCCAGAATCCCTTTGAAGTAATTAAAGAAACTAGGCAACAAAAGGAGTAAGATGGATATGGTTAATGTAAAACAGTAGGAGTGCGGGAGTCCATACCGAATGTGACAAATTACATACTTTGCTGAGTAACTTCTTAGGAGACTGCCCCTTTGAATACTGCCTTTATGCACGGTCCTACTTTTTCTTCCTCACCTTTATTTTAACTCTAGCATCTCTTTCAGATTGTTTATCTTGCAGACTGATGCCAGACACGACTAAATGTATATATTTGCATTTGCAGCATAAAGGAAGGATGCTGATTTGATAATGCTGATGAGAAAGTATATAAAACTGAAAGTATCAGCCAAAATGATTGTTCATTAGTTTTCAGAATGAAGGAGGGGGCGCAGGGAGAGAGAAGTATTGTTCTTAGTAATGTGCGTTCTGGTTATCCATTCTTTGGGATGTAGTAGTGCTCTAATCTTCTAAAGCAGAGACTTGATTTTTGTTAAAGGGTGCCCTTTTATTGTGAGTATGACTTCGGCTGTTCCTGGTAGGGATAGAAACCTGCCTAAAGCTGGCCAAGGTAAAGATCTTTTTATAAAATGTTAGTGCACAAACACCCAGCAAATACTTCCTAAGGTGCCAAAGCCTCCACAGGCTGTTCCTGGTGGCTCAGTTCCAACATACCTCTTAGCTCCTGCTTTTGATTGACATTTGTGTATCATCTTGAATGTCTGAGTATGTCCTCAGTTCACCTTGTAAACAGACAAATACTGGTTTGGGCTTAGGTGAGGTCTCTTATGAGAACTTGGAGTTTCTTGTGCTCTGTGATTTTTGGCTGGGCAGGACCAGAGAGGAGCAAGGAGGGGCCAGGAGGCTTGGAGTAGGGAAAAGAGAAGGGTGATCAGCAAAACAGGACGCTGGGATGGACCTGAGTGTCTCAAATGTCATCAGAATTTTTAGGCAGGGAGGTGTGTTTCCCACTTACTCATAGAAAGGACAGCTAATACAATTCAGCTGTTTTTCACTGTAGTTCTCCCTAGATGTGTCTTAACATTTTGGAGAAAAAGTGATGAAGGCATTAGGAATTCAAATTGAAATATGTTTGGGGGAGATCCTCTTCTGGCTGAGCTTTCTGAAACTTCTCAATAGGCAACCAACTTCAAATAATTTCCTGTTGGAGCTTATTCTGACAGAGAGGGTGAACTACCAAACTGAAAACCTGCCTACTTTTGTTTGTCTTACGCAAACAGAATATATCATGCATTATATGGGGTCTTACAGAAACTTGAGATTTAGCGGGGGGGTGGGGAGCCAAGCCTGCAGACATTTAGGCCCTTTAACAGCTCCCACAGCAGGCTGTCCCTCTGTCAGAGCTCTGCAAACGACAAAGGCTGGCACGTTCAGTAGCTGCATGCCCTGAAATCTGCAGGCTGTGTCATCGCTTCGTTTAACTCCATGACCTCACCGCTCTTCAGCGGCTTCCAGTAGCTGTTCTGTGTGCTCGCCTTGGTGATTTGAGTGGAGCCCTGGTATCTGCAGCTCCGTCAACTGACTCAGCCTGCTAATGAGTCACAAAGGAGCCGTGTTCCCGCAGGACTGGCACTCGCTGTGTTTCCCTCCGCGGGAACAGCTTCTCTGTGGGCTGTGTTTGTTTCCCTCTCGGTAACGCAAGAGTTGCCTTCAGCTGCCCAGCAGTCAGGTTGATGTAGCAGACCTCACCAGTAATGTATGGTTCGGGTAAAATGTGTCCCATACGTATTTTATATGGTACAAAATATGTACCATAAAAAGTTTAGAAGTGCTGAAAAGAGTAATGAAAAATACTGTTGGGAAGAAAAACGTAATCAGTAAGTATATCAGCGATTGGAAATTTAGGGGAGAGATCAGCTGTGTACCCCCAAAATTCATCATCATCATCGAATAGGTTGGAAGGGACCTTCAAGATCACCTAGTTCCAACCCCCCTGCCATGGGCAGGGACGCTTCCCGCTAGACCAGGCTGCTCAAAGCCCCATCCAGCCTGGCCTTGAACACTGCCAGGGATGGGGCCTCCACAGCTTTCCTGGGCAACCTGTTCCAGTGCCTCACCACCCTCAGAGTGAAAAATTTCTTCCTAATATCAAATCTAAATCTGCCCTTTTCCAGTATGAAGCCATTAACCCTCGTCCTATCACTACATGGCCTTGTAAAAAGTCCTTCTCCAGTTTTCTTATAGGCCCCCTTCAGATACCGGAAAGCTGCTATAAGGTCACCTCGAAGTCTCCAATTCTCCAGGCTGAACAACCCCAACTCTCTCAGCGTCCCTTCAGGCTTCTCAAGTTTTGTGTGTTTCTTCTGTGTTCACAGAATAGAAAAAAACAACCCCACAAAACAAAACAATAAAAAACAACCCAAAACAAAAAGAAACCACCCCACAGCAACAAAACAACAAAATCGCCAAACCAAAACAAAAAAAACCCAAACGCTTCTCTTCAAACTGTAAAATGAAAGTAGCTGTAACAATTTATTCAGAGGAGAAAGGGAAGAGAAGAGAGATGAAAATGCTAAAAGTTGATAATGGTAGCTAAAGATGTCAGTAGAGTACCTAGAGCCAGTAGAATTAAATATTCAGACTAGGACGATTAGAAAGTGTTCCGGTACAGCAGGAGGGAAATTCAAGTTTCAGCAGCGTATTTGTCCGGTAATAATCATGGTACAGAAACGGCTGCTGTTTTTAATACAGGAACAGAGGACTGAGGAGACCTCCCGAGTTACTGATTCTGTTCCCTTTCTTTTGCTGGCAACACTATTGTTTAGTTATTACTATAAAATCATTAAGTACCACTAAAATTCTTTCAGAGCTCCCTTTCAAAAAATAGGGCAATAGTTATTTCCTCTGTGAATAGAATAAGAAAATGAATTTTATAGCAGTCCACAGCTGAGAAGAGATCAGGCAGCAACTGTAAAATATTCTCAAGTGTTCAGAGATGTAACACCAAACACCGCAGAAGGTGATTTTTCCCTGTTACTGTGTCTTTTTTTTCTTGGAATATGAGCAAGTCTCTAAAAGACTCAAGGCAAACGTTATGCTAGTTTTAGAAGTTTGGAATAAATGGCGTGGTAATTGCAAACTTAGCCCCAGCTTAACAAGAGAGCAGGAGCAGAAGGATGCTCTGGGTGGGTATCGGGGGCTGTGTTGAGTAAGCCCCACCACTAGATTACGTGGCTGATACTTGCAGCTCTTAGAAAACCGTGGATCAGGTCAGAAACAGAAGCTAATGCAGAAGGTTGAGCTGTTGACAGGTAAATGTCACTATGAGCATGTGACACTGCTTTTTCTAGGTGCTGTTTCGCATGTTTATACTAGCTTTAAGAGCACTCTCCCACAGGAGATGACATCACCAATTCCATGTCAGTTTTACTTCCTGAGGGAAGGTGTCACGCTCGGTGTTATCACCCTTCGTTTAAAGAAGTGGTACCAAAAGCAGCGGAGGGAAGAGTCTCACAAAGTGCGTGTGTAGAACCCCAGATGGAGGACTGGGAACCTGTACAGCAGGATGTCATGCACAACGCTGATCTAAGCGTTCATTCAGATAACTTTCCTAAATACCGTAACATTCGTTTATTTATCAGATGCAATTATAAACTGCTCTCTGGGTACGCAAGCGAAAAGAATTGGCAAGTCCTTTCATTTTGAGCGAGTTCTGATTTTTAGGATGTGAAATCATCAGCTGTTGTGCAATTTTAGTTTAATATTATTTGAGGACATTTGTTTAAAAATAGTAACTTTTAACGATACTTTAACTGAAGTAAGGCTGAGTTTTCAGAAGATACACCGTGTGAATAGGAGGATTTAAAACTTTTAAAATTTTTGTAATTAAACAGCAAAATTCCACTGATTTTGAAATAGTCCTTTTTTCCTATCCCTATTCTTTCCCACTCACCAGGCCTAACATTATTTCTCAGAAAAGCCAGACATTCGGAAGCTACTGGCATACTTTTTGAAGATTAAGTTGAAGTCATTCATACAGTTTTTAAGATGGAAGGCTTTCTTTATTTTTAGGCTGTTGGAAGATACTGTTTTCTTCAATTTCAGTCCAATGCATTTGTTGTTAGCCTTGAAACATACTCAGAAATACATTTTGGGACTGAAAAATATTATTACCAACTTAAAATCAGCTTTTATTTTTGAATGGGATGTATCTTAAATCTCTTTCAGGAAATATCCTTAAGTATTAGAAAATCTTCATTGGGTGTTTAATATTTTTTTCTTTTTCTTTTTTCCTCTCCTGTAGTTCTCCTGCCTTTGATAGATCGTATGGGAGATGCCAAAGACCAAGTTCGAGAGCAAGCACAGAATCTCATATTGAAATTGATGGATGAAGCAGCACCACCCATGGTATATACTTAATGTAGACGCAAATGTAGGCCTCCAGTGAGCTTATGACTTATGCATGAGCTTGACTTTGAATATGTCACAATGTTACGGTGACTGTTAATGGTGTAAATTTTAAAGATTTTCTTAATGGATTGACACTGCTGCATTGTTCAGCTAAAGATAAAAATCTGGCATAGAGCAATTCTGAAGGTTTTGCATATCTTAGATAAATTCTGAGTAGATGTTTTCATGTCACGTGGCAGGACTTTGTTAATTAAAGCATGTTTGAAACACCGTCCTGGCTTTGAGTTTGCATAATGGGAATAAATAAGTTTATTTAGCTCTGAATTTATTTTAAAATTAGCTTTGTACTTAAACACATAGAAGTAGTCCTGCAGTTGCGATGGTGCATTCTAACTTAGAAAATCTGGCTTTCTAGATGAGTGACAAAGGTGCTGTGTGAACCTTGGACAAACTGAGGTGGGGAGAAGTTGCCCTCTGACTTGTTGTCTTAGCTTGAAGTTTGAGTTAGGCAAACCTTCTCACAGTTCTTAGCGTTATGTTGCTTCCAAGTGCTAAATCTTGCATTTCTACTCTGTGAGTCTGAAAAATCTAGGAATATTTAACAGGATTATATTGTTTGAGCAGTGATCCTATTTGGAACTCTGAGGACCCTGGTTGTCAGTAGGAACTTACTATTTGAGTTTTTAATTTCTGAAGAAAACCTGTTTCTGAGTTTTAAGTGCAGAAGTTAATAGGGAATGTCTTATTTTTTTGTGAACAAAAATGAGGTTCCTGGCTTGCTTTATTCATAGATACAGGTTTGAATGTTGGTGCTCAGGCAATAAGATTTTGCAGACTTGCTCTGCAGTGAGAAAATTCTTCTTAGTTGCTTTGTTTGCCTGATGGGACAAACAGGTAGCATGTTGGGCAACTGTAGAAACGTATTTATCTCCCTTCCAACATGAGGCATTTTTTCACATGATTTGGTCACAGATGTGACTGGGATTTAGGCATCAAAGTCTAGTAGCGTCATCCACAAAGACGTGCCTTTACCTTTTCACGAGATCTAGTTTTGATCGTATTCATTGACGAAGAGGCATTGCAGCATTTTTTCATGCCTAAGTGCAAGTAGTTCGTGAGTGACACGTTCTAGTGCCCAAGATGCTCCCAAGTATCTGACACACAGACCTGAAAGTACACCTACCTCCACAGTAATAGCATTTGGGTAAGTGCGCAGCAGAGGATGTTGGAGACGCCTTTATTTGAACAATTGCTGATAAAGAATGTGATGATAGTGGCTTCATGCTAGACCCTCATCATAAAAGAGTTTTAGATTACTGGTCCATCTTTCGGTTTCTGAAGAGTTATTAGGTGGTACGCTGAGGTGGTGGAAGGAAGCTTCCATCCCCTTTGAAGCTTACTTGCCATGTCAGAAAGAACACAAGGTTCATGGGGTCCAAGGAACAGTGTGCATAAATAAGGGAAGGTACGGCCCTTCTGGTAACTCCCTAGGGCAGGAGAAACCTGCCTTCAGTTGTCTGCTGTCAGGACAGTTTATGTATCGTTAAAAATTTGGACGAAAACATCAATCATTCTCACAGCAGGGACCAAAACAGGGAAGTCTGTCCTGTGCCTCCAACACTGAAATACAGAGTTTTAGGCTCCCTTTGCTGCAGAAAAACATCCCTTTGGAAGAGTTGGGTGGAATGATTTTTTGGGGTTAAGTCCTGTAGGTTTCTTTCCAGACAACTCATCTTGTCTGTTCTAATGTCTGTCCTGTTACCAATTTAATTTGTTTTGTTGTCAATTCCCTTTCCTTGTTTTAAATGTGTTTGGATTTTTGTTTGTTTATTTTGTTTTTTTTATGAGTGGGAACTAGATATGTAGCTGTTTATGGGCAGGAAAGCATAAAAATTAGAATATAGGTGGTATAAATGCACGAATGGGACAAAGGGAGTTTGACACCAACTGTTGCTAGCAAGTTGTGAGAGTTGAAATTTCTAAGCAGCCATTTGAATTTCTCTGTTTAGAAGAATTCAGTTCTTCAAGTAAGGTTAGTTTTGTGAAAGAGTAAATTTCTCTTCAGTCTGCTTTGTTTGTTTCAGTTCAGAACAGTTAGCGTTCTACCTGTATTTTTGTACACCTAGCAAAGAGATTTCCTTTTTTCCCTTGTTTGTTTGGGACAGTGGGTTAATTGGAAGGATGTTTTCTTCTGTAAAATCCTGTTCTTTGTTGTTAAGCTGTGCAGTTTTGGCAAGCCATATCCTGCTGGTCTAAGGTTTGTTTTCTCTGAATGTAATGAAGTATAAACAAACAAACAAGTAACCACAGAGCGGACAAAACGATCAAGCGAGACTCTAATTGGAAAATTTTACGTCTGCTATCAAGTGTGCTACCTCATTAATAAGGAGGATGCAGCATTCCCTGCCTCTTACGCTTTGTTGTGAGGGGTTTTTTTTTCAGAAAGCCAAATAACAATTGCAGTAATCGGTATCTAACACATTTTAGCAGATGTGCATGGAATCGTTAAACGTTACAATCGCCCTGTTTGGGGGGTGTGTGTGGTAGGAAGGCTGCAAAAATGTGGGACTGCCGGTGTGCATCCATCGCTAGGCAACGCTGCCGGCGGATGCTGGCCGAGGGAGGCTGCAATGGCAGCGCTGCAGCTGGGGGGGCTGCGGTCGGAGCTGCTGCTGCATCCGCTGCCAGACACCCCTGAGAATCCCAAGGCTCGTCAGCTTCACCTTCCCGCTTTTTGCACCGTAACGTACCGCTAGAGAACGGGCGAGGAGATGGGAAGGTAAAAGGATAAACCGAGGAGGGAAAAGAGAAGCCGGGGAGGGAGAGGGCTAAAGGCAGGCAATGGAAAAAACGAGTGCGCAGGAAGGTAAACGGGGGTTTAGCGAGCCGGGGAATCGTACTACGGAAAGCGGCACCAGCACAAAAGGAGAAACGAAGGCAGAGCAAAAATGGATGCAAAGGAATTGGGATGAATAGTCAAGAAATAATTGAAAATTGAAGAAGCAAATTTAAAGCAAAAGTAGGAGAGGAGTGGACAGAGGGGCATGGATAAGGACGAGCTAAAATGGATGAGAGGGAATTTTTGGCAGGGAAACAGAATATGAAGCAAAAAGAATATAGCAAGTTGTGCTTGAGTCAGTAGTCTGTAATGTTAGTGTTTGTTTTGTGTGTGTTAACTGTAACAATTCTGTATGTTTTTAAGAGCTGTTTCTCAAACAATAAAAATACTCAGCTGGATTTCTGAATGATGTTTTTTAGAGATTGTTTTAGGCATAGGAATAATCTGTATTGTGTTCCATACTGTGTGTTTTATAACTTAATTTTATTCGAGAAGTGCCGTTACTTCTCCAGTGGACGTGTCTTCTGTTGTTTTTTTGCAACTGTTATGAATGTAATTATAAAATATGGATAGAATTACATTGTACTGTGCTCCTCGTAATCAAAGACAATTATTTCTGTTTTTATAGTACATTTGGGAACGCCTTGCTGTTGGTTTTAAACACAAGAATTACCGATCCCGAGAAGGAGTGTGTTTGTGTCTTATTGCTACCTTAAACATGTAAGCTTTTTGTTTCTATGGAGATGTAAGGGTTCTGTCCTTCTTCTGAATGTCATTTTTCTCTGAAACTAATACTTTAGGAAGTCTGATTCAAGTAAATTAACAGGAAAAATCAAACAACTTAACTTGAGAGCTTTCCGAAAGAAGGACTAAAGGTATAGTATTTTTGTCTTACTTAAAAGTAGACAAAGGACTAGTGAGAGAGACATGGAGCTTGATTGATGCAAGTTTGTATTATGTCAGTGCTGAGGTAAAAGTTCACTTCTGCGTATTTTCTGTTATTCTATAAAAAAAAATAACTTTTTTTTTTCTTTTTTTAGTTATGGTGCACAACCATTAATCCTTAGCAAGTTGGTACCACATCTGTGTACAGCATTTGGAGACTCAAACAGTCAGGTAAGGATTTCATTACTTAATAGTACTTCAGCAACTATACTTTGACAGAGGCATGAAAGCAAAATAAATGTAGGCATTTAGGCATGAAAGCAAAATAAATGTAGGCATTTAAGAAATGCTGATAGGCTTTCTTGTATACAACTGGTCATTATTTTCTACCATGAGAAACAATAAACCCATTTTCTTCTGAATCAGTCCGTCCATTGGAAGATGAAAGTAGAGTTGCAAATGCAGCGGTGTTGCGATATACTGGCCCCTTTAGTTTTGTCTTCAGCGGTTGAAACCAGTCATCGCTGAAAATAATTGTTTCTTATAGAGCATGTTGAAATAAAAGAGAAAAAAATATATTGACAGGAAGAATTGCCTCCAGAAGGAGCCCCTACATGAGACCTGTAATAGTCTGCCAAATTTACTGAAGATAACATTATCATGTGCAGGACAGGTAATAATTTCCTAAATGGAACCCAAATGGCATTTGAGCACATGCAAGGACTGTAGTTAAAATTAGTTAATTAAGTAAAAACAACTGTCATGAAAATCAAGATGCAGTTCATAGTGGTGACATCTGAACTTCAGAAAACCTTCAAATGGAACTGCATAAAATCTCTCTCAATTTATCTGAAGTTGTGTCTGAGAGAAAAAACGAAGAATACAGGAAGAACATAGCATTGGTAGAAGATGGGCAACTAAACAGGATTGGTTTTTATGCTTATTTTCTGGGTGCAGCAACATCCTTGTCTTCTATGTATAGCGTAGCATTGTTTTATTCTAGAGAAAATCTGTTAAGAATTTGTCTTGTTTGTTGATCATTAATAAAGATGAAGTTCATATCTTGATTGAGCAATTATGAGTTTAGTTCAAACTGTTACAAAGAACAATACTAAAGTCATTCCAGTAATTCTTTATAGAGAATAACGGCGTTTACTAACAAGCATTTTTGGCAGCTTTTATTGTGATGACTGTGGTTTAAATTTTTTAAAGAGGCACTCCGTCTCCTTGCTTTAACTGTTTTTTCCTCTTCCCCGTCTTGTCTTACTCCCTTTCTTGTGCTTATTTAATGCCACATAATTCCTGTTGAAGGAAGTAAAGAAAACGCTGATCACTTTGGCCTACTCTTGTGGGCAGTCAGGTTCTTTTTCTAGAAGGGCCTTGCTGCATGTAGGAACAGATAAAAGCAAGACAAAGTGTCAAGACTGGGTGGAGGGACTAACTTTTGGAAGTATTGTCTACTGTGACAGAGACCTAAATAAAGCACTTTTTTTCCACAAATATTATTCTTATGTCAATCCCAGAAATTCCCTCTAGAGCTGTTATTTCTAGGATTTTTCGTTTGCCATCTGGAGCTGCTCTAACTTGGAACAAATACCATCTTGAAATAACAGTTGTATTTCCTTTCTCTTCCATCCTCACTGTTCCAACTGTTTTATCAAATGAGTTGGCATGCAGATCCATAGAAACTGGAAGATTAGTGGGTTGTCAGCAAATGTTGTTTTGGTTTCTGTAACCCTGAAATTAACAATTTAAACTCTGTGTTCACAGGTGAGAGACGCTGCCATACTAGCCATTGTAGAGGTTTATAGACATGTAGGAGAGAAAGTACGAATAGATCTTACGAAGAGAGGAATTCCTCCGGGAAGGTGAGTTAACTGTTTTGATTTTCTAACTGCCAGCCATTCTGTGCTACTGGTCTTTACCAGAACTTCAAACTCACTAAAAACTTTAAAATTATTACAGTTTTTATTTTATCTTCTAGTTAGTTTTGCTTCCATCGTGATGTTACTAGTGTTCCTGACTTTCTTTTGCCATTGTCTTTTCTGCTTGTAAGAGGCATGCAGATGTATGATGAAAAGCAGCCTTACATTCACCAGTTAAAGTCCCGTGACTTTAAGGGAAGCTGAGAGCTGGACAGTAGTAAAAAAACGTTTAAAAATTAGGCAAATATGTACTGAGTGCACTGGGGAAATAATTAGAAAATTCTGGAATATATACATCATGTTCCTTATTCTGGAGTTGCTGTTTAGCCTCAGTGTAGAAGAGTCTCAACTGAAGCACTTAAATAAATATTTTCATGTATTGTGCGCGTTTGTGAGAGAACAAGCGTGTGCGTACATGTGTAAGAGTGCAGCGAAAGTATGGCAAATCAACAAGCCACTACTTTCTTGAAGATAGTTATAATGGAACAATTGTCCTCCCTTGCTTCTTACTAATTACATCAGACCAATCCTTTCCACCCTAGATGTTTGCTCATGGGCTGCAGTTAGATGAGAGAGAGGTGCGTTTCAAACTAACTATTTCCCAGTTCTGAAGCTGCAATTCTGGAGTTCAATGAGAAAGGAATACTCAAAAGGAGCATTCACCGGTCTGTTACACGTGGCATCACAGGATGCTGGATGTTTCTTTGTTTCTTGCAAAAGGTGCAAACAAGTTTTGAAAATGCATACTTTATCGGTCCTTTCTCTTTCTGGAAAGTGATTCTGATCTTTAAAGGCTGGTCTGTGTTGTGTGTAGATTAGTTTATATGAAATAAAAGTGACCATTGTTTTGTTGCTACCTTGGTAAGGATTTATTTAATTAAGCAAGCTAGACAGAGCTCGATATTGTATTTAGTGGGAAAGACTGTTTATACAATAAAATCTTTCCAATTCTTTATTGAAACAATTTACACTTTTTAAAATGTGTTAACCCCTTATCAATTAACATACCACTTTACTCTGAGTCTTCATCTTACTTCTTGATTTTGATAAAGCTGAATGTATCTACTACGTGGTGTCAGAGAGAATATCAGAATGGATACTGTGCCTCATCAGACCCCTCTAAAAAACTATTAGCCCTGGTTTTTAATGATGATTTGTAGGGTATCAAAATATCATAGGAGAATGGTGTTGAATTTATTGTTTCACATTCCAGGCAGAGTTCAGCCTGTTTGGACAAGAGCTTACCCTGCCTTTGGGAATGGAAAGTTGCGTACATTCTCTTCTATTTAATGGCTGTGACAATTTTAGACTATTAAGAGATCATATGGTTACCACAGAAGTTTAAGCCGTGTTATTACTACAATTCCAAAAGTTGAGTTTCATAGCAGGGAATTGGAACATGCCAGAGAAGATCCTTCTTGTATTTAGATAGGGTCTTGGACATCTTTAGGAACAGAGCAGTAGAGTGCAGATTTCAACAGCCGTTGTTTGTGCTATGAATGTTGGGTCTGACCATAAGTTTAGGTTCAGCACTCATCCTGTTCCCATTGCCGTGTGATACAAACTGAGTAAATCTTGGGATCCAAATAGGATTAAACACCATAGGAGCTTTGTATCCTCAGGGCAATCAACAGCTTCTAATTTAGTTGCAGTAGGTGCCAAATTGTTATTTCTGCTGTCTGAAATCAGTAGAATATAAAATTGCCCCTGATCTGAAAGCAAGCATAGTTGTACCATTTGCATTTACATAAAGAAACAAAGCTCTACTTGGTGCGTGTTAAACAGGTTGTTGCCGCTGAATCTCAGCTGTTTTCCACCTGACAGTCAAGGCTACTGTAAAATAATACTTAAGCTGAGCCTCAGTGCTGTGTCTTCCACAGTAGTTTTCATGTCGGGATGAGGAGGGAGTTATGATTTGAGTTGAGCATGAGGCTATTAGTCACTGTTCCATCCATCGCTGACAGAAAGCAGAGATCCTGTAGTCTCTTCTTACTCCTTCACGCGAGTGACAAGGTGGTTGACAAAGCTCAGGAAAGACAGATTAGCTCTATGGTAGCTCAGACTGTTGTTCCTTCAGAGGCAGGCCTAATTTAAGACGTTTCTTCTCCAGTGCCTGTCAGTTTTCCCTTCACTTAGATGCATTAAAATTTTCACGTGGTTATGCAGGAGCTATGATCCGTGGAAAAACCCTTTGATGTAGAGAATCATCTTATCATTGTTTTGAGGGGAATCTGTGTTCATATTTGTGTGTCTGGGTGGGTTTTAAGTATTACGGATAATCTGTGGTTCAGACACATCTCCTTTCAGTTGAGTTCAGTCTTAAAGAACTGCACTGCAGCTCCTTCGCTATATGACAGTGCATTAAAAATCATGTGTAAACATAAATATTAGCAGAAAACCCCATTACTTCAGTATTTGGTGCACACGTGATTATTTAATAAAATGTAGACTTGTGTAGTTTACATAATAAATTACACATTAGAGATTTGTGTGTTGCTGCTTGGATGCACTCTGCCCTAAAGCGCTGAAAATAAGAGCTCGTGGCCGCTGAAAGGAAGGCAGGAAAATTAATCAAGCATTGTTTTGAGAAATTGTTCAACTTCCTTAAATATGCGAATGGTGTATACATGTTGTGTCCATATAAAGCCAAATGTTGTTAGTAATTTATTAATGGTAGGCTTAGGAAGGTTTTGTCATCTGCACCTGGTAAGTTTGCCTTTGTGGAAAATACTAGATTTTCTAGAGAAGAATTATTGGACCTGTTGGAGTCTAGGTAGCCAATAAAAGAAGATAGAATCTTACTTTTGTAGTTCAACTCTACTTGCTACTGTTGTATTTTTCTTCGGTGCATTTTTATTCTTTACAGAGAGTAATTTGTGAGTTGTAATTTGTTTATAAATAAAATCAGTGAGTTCCTCTTTCTGTTACTTTTCAACTTAAAAATCGCAGAATAATATCGTGCTTTTTGCCTGAAGCACATTCCTTTTTCAGAAAAATCAGTATCAAGTCAGTGGTTGGAAATTTGGATGTTGTTTTCCCTTTTTGTTGATTTTGCTGCCAAAGAGGTTTGACAGTTTGGTATTGGGCCCATAAATTAATACATTTGTGAATACTGAAAGTGGATGTTATATTTCTTGTTCTTTGAGCCAAGAATAGCGAACAGGTTTTGTTCTATTTGGGCCAAATTGAATGTGTTACAATATGGAATCTGTGTGACTGATCTTCCCTGAATGGAAATAGTATATGTGGCTCTGGAGAGCAGTTGCTTAGTTTGAGTGTTAAAAGCTTTTTAGGATCTTTGAGGAAGTCATCTGACAACTTTTCCCAATGTTACTTGAGAAACATAAATGTATAAAATCAGTTATTTGTTTAGTTCTTATGTCTAGGGCCACAACTTCATATCCTGAAATGTTTTTGCAATATGCATTTCTGAATACCGCATTTTATGTGGTATGCACATTCTACTTATCTGTCTAGTTTGTGTTGTAGATGAGGTCCATCTGTGTGTCCAGATGTGGACACATGTCTGTGCGAGATCCCTTTTCTTTTTTTTGGAAGGGGGAAGTAAGGGAAAATAAGTGCAAGGTTTCATATGGGCCATTTCCTGCTTTAGACTCACTTTGGACATGACAAACAGACTAGTTACCACCCTTTCTTCTTCTTTATCCTCCTGCTGTTGACAGGAGAGTGGTGCTTTTTTGCCTCCTCATCGTGAGATATGAACTTTTAGGTATCCCCCCTGTGCCTGTCATGCAAACAGTTAAACTCCATCAAGAATCGTCATAAATAACAGCTTCTCAGTCCAGACCTGTAGTGCATGCTCTTTACTAGCATCTTTGTTTCCATGTGCATGCATGTCAGCACAAGATGTGTCTTAGAAGGGTATGTATTCCTATCATTGAACACATAATCATGATAATATGTTAATCCTTTGATAGAGGCCTGTCACCTGTGGTAGGAGAGGGTTTAGCAGGTTGCCAGGAGCCCCAATTTAAAGCGCTACAACCTCATACATTCATTCGTTCACTGAGAGAGCAGCAATCATCCAGCCCGTGCAGAAGGGGCCTGCTGTCCTGAACATGTTTTTCATCAATGGGGATTTTTCCTTCCATATGTGAAGTTGCAGAAGACCTGTCTGTGCCTTTTTGGAGAAAGAAGATAATATTTCTGTTCACCGGTGACATAGTATTTCTACTGACTGATGACTTCACTGATTGATTATGCATGTCATATCTAGACTTGGGCTTGCAGATAGAAGATAAAGGAGTAATAATGCTGCTCTTCTCAAAGAGTGTTCCTCATTGCTGATGACAGTGAAACCAGTCTTCACCCATCCTTGTAAACTTTCTTGGATTCCTTTTGGCCAGGCTGTCTTTTGCCAGGAGCTGAACTTCTGTAAACAGTCTTAAATTGACTGTGGTCATAGTAATTTTAGAGACCTTACTCCATACTGCCTTGCTGCTTATGGCTGTGTGAAGAAATATGAGAAGAGAAGATGGTAGCATGAAGAGCTGGGTGGGAGGAGAGCAAGGAAGAAACTTCTTGTGAGAGTCGTTGCAAAGTAGTAGTTATAGTTGCTGTAAGCTGTACTAAAGAGAGGGTTGGATCTACAGTAGTGCTTGACCATTTTGTCAGCTGTGTTTTACTGGATAATATTTTTTTTTTCTTTGTAATTATGACAACTATAGAGTGTGCCTCTGGTCACAAAGATGTGCTTTGAAAGCTTAAGGAGCTTTTCTTATTCTCCAGCCTGCACCACTGACTACATAGCATCCAGTGCTGACAAACACATTTTTTTAATGTTCATATTAAGTACTTTATCAGATATTTCGCTCAGAGTGAGAGGCAACGTGTGTATTATTATAATGTATTTGTAAGGAAGCATTTAATTTTTCTCTTTTATTTAGAACACTCAGGAAAGCATTTTTGAAAACTTAAGTTCAAAAGAGCAGGAAGTATTTTTTTTTTCTTTTGAATTCTTGAAAATATGTGTGCCAAATGCATAACATCAACCTAGCAGGATATAAAAATTAAAGTGGCGTTTTAATGGAAGTCTGTTAATCTCTCTAGTCTTCATGTTCAGTTTCTTCCAGGATAACAGTTTCAGCCTTTCGGATGTAGTGTTAAGTCCTCCTCATTAACGAGGCAGACTGTTAATGCAGTGCTTAGTGTGGAATCCAGCAGGGTTGAGGGGAACTCGCAGTCACTGGTGAACAGTAAAAATACTTCCTATGGTACACAGAAAGCAAATGCATTAACTTCCTTTCATAAAAGCAAGATGGCATAATGCATTACTATGTGTATTGATTCTTGTGTGAACGTTTCACTTTGTACGTTTGAAAGCACATCGCGTGTTAATGGGATTCCATGTGTCATCAGCAAATGCTAGTACCCGAAAAGCACGTCGTATAACAACTGTAGTTACGCTTTTTCAAGTCTAAGTGCAAAAAGCAGTGTGGCCTGATGGTTGTGAACGGCCGCCATTTCGGACATTTTGCTGTGGCTGCAATGGTTGTCGATGCAACGGTGGTGCAAAAGGGAGAGGGTGGCAGGTTACAGAGAGAAGACTGACAAGGACATTAGGGGAAGATTATGCAAACTACGACTGAGCTACATATAGTTTTGAGATAGTCGAGACTGTAGAATAACTGCTGGTTTGTGTTACGGGTTATTGATTTATAGGATTAAGGGGTTTTTTTGGTTTTGTTTCTTCTAGATGCTTGCGGCAGGGTAGGCCTTTTTGTGGAATTCTCAGCTAAACCTGAGTAGCTCTGTAGCAGGTTGCCTTGAAGTATTTGGAAAGTAAAAATAACGCATTGTTAGAGTCCTAAAACATTGGAAAGTGTGGGGAAAGGCTCAGGCTTTTTATACTGTTGTTTGGCTGCGTTTCATGATTTTATCACTTTCCTCATTACTAGCTAAATGAGGTGCCAGTGAATGAAAGGGGTATTCATTGTGTCAGAGGAGGTAGACCCTGCACAACCTCTCTATACGGATCATTGACTAAAAGTGGTGTGGGCACAAGGAAATTTTAAAGTTAAATCTTTGTATGTCCTTGACTTCGTTCTGGTATGTATTGTGAGAATTTTCATACCCAAGCACTGTTCTTACCCATTTTTCTTGGTTTGGCTTAAAATACTTTGGACTGTGAGTTGTAAACAGAGCCTTTCAGTATTTGCTCTTTTAGCAAATTTTGAGTTGGGTAATATAGTCTCTAGTACTGGTAATCTACTTGAACTGTACCAGTTTGGAAAATTGCAGACTATGATGAGATTTCTAGTTCATAACTCTGCATTTAAGGTCAGGATTCAGTCCTGCTAGTTTTGTAGCTAAAACTTCACGTGTGTGTTAGCTATTATCATGTTCTGAGTAGTCTAAAATGCAGGCAGGTCTTTGGAGAAATGTAAGAAAATGTTCTCAATTGTTTGCAGTTGAATAGTGTATTATGTCAGTACAAACCCATTGCTAGTCACGTTTTTTCTGTGAGATACTTCCACTGCTTCTATTGAGTTTTCTGCAGAAGTGATGAGAAATGGCTGTTTAAGTGTTTTGCCAGCTTTCTTGCTTGAATAGCATTTTCTCCCTTGGGGGACTAGTTGGCAAATCTAGAGTTCTTGGGGGGTTTGGGTGTTTGGTTTGGTTTTTTTTTTTTTTTTATACTTACATGTAGCTAAACACTTGCAGCGTGTTTTCTGTTTTGAGTGTTTAAATTAGCAGGGTGTGTGTTGAATATAACTGAAGTATTTAGTGTATTTTAAGATTAGGAAAAAAAGTATTTCCTGTGCTAACTACTACAAAGGTATTTTCATAACAAAACTGAGAAAATGTTGGGGAACAAAAATTTTGAAGAAAATTAGTAATTGTCTCAGAACAAATTAAATAGTAATCCCACATGATTACTATTTTTTACTATTTACTAGGTTTTTTTCCCACATGATCATTCCATAGTTCATATTGTTGCCTTTTGGTGTTGTGTGTAAATAGGGTAGTATAACAGTCGTCTGAACCCAATATATACTACCACTGAACCTGAATTTTAGAATTTTAGTTCTTTTTAATCATGCTAATAACGATGCTCAGTTTTGTTCTTTGCTAAGTTGACTTAGTTTTCTGTGTGTTTGTGTGAAGATGCTCAACTAAAGGAGTTGTCCTTTGGGAATTGTTTCTAGATACTCTTAATCCGCTTTATATGTGATAATAAACTGGTTTCTGTTTTTACCAGTAACCTGGGGGATTTCAGAGACGTAAAAATATTTTTGTTCTTGTTCTTTACAGGTTGCAAACAATCTTTGCAAAATTTGATGAAGTAAGAAACTCCGGAAATATGATTCTCAGTAGCGTCAATGGTGAGTATCAAAGCTCATATATTTATAATCAGTTTTAGATTAATACAAGATAAATATTTAAATGCTAGCATTATCAGTGTGAGATGGATGACTAGAAATGTAGGCAAGTACTAAGAAAATGAGACACTTAGTGAAACAAACTTACACTGTGTTACTGAAAGTATTTTCAGAATACAATTGGAAAAGGTATTGAAACTGCATGGAAACAAGCAGTGAGTCTTTAACAAGTTACACGTGTGCTCAGTAGAGGATACAAGAATCCTGCAAAGTATTCATGCATGGGAAAAAAAAGAAAAGAACCTTTACCTGTCTTACAGTATGTTTCTAAAAGAAAATGGTAATTTAGTGATGAATGTGTTTGATTCCTTCTCAGTTAAAATGATGAATAATGATTATAATATGTGGAGTTTTAAATTACAGAAATAGGCGATTGCAGCATTCAAAGACACTTAAATGTTGAAATTAAGACTTTACTGTACTGAGTTTGAGCTTTTTAATTCTCGTGTATTTCATAAAAAGAAAACCTGTTGTGCTGAGAATCCTTGTTGCTTCCTACTGCATTCTTGATATAGTATTTTGTATTATAAAAGAGTAAACCCGTAATTCTTTCTTACTTAGAACTATAATTTAAGAAAAAACTGTTTAAAAATACTGTTACATAACAGCACAAACAAGGGAGGTGTTGTGGCAGTGGCTTCAATGTAGTTGTTTTTGAAAGCTCCATTGTCTTGTCTTCTGCAAAGAATCAGTAGTTCTTGTTTTATGGGGGGGGGGGGGGTTCTCTGGGGTTCATTTTCCTTTCAAAGCAACTGTGTTGCCTGAGAAGGGGGTTCTGGCAGATCTAAAAAGTGTAACTATGCAGGAGTAAAAATATTTTGAGGAATGCATATGATTTGTTAATGTACTCAAATACACCTTTTCATTTTAAATATTCTCACTGTTTCCTTGTTAGTGTGAAAACAGAAGAGACTGTGGGTTCAAAGGAATGTGTTTTTGCAGCCTTTTCTTTGAGGTAGTAAGAGTTTCTATGCTGCATTCTGCTTTGAAATAAAACATTGCTATTCTCAAACACTTGAAAAATACAAAAATAGATTTGTAAGGATTAATATAAAAAAAAAGAAAATATACTAATTTTGCTAGAAAATGTTTTGCATAAATGTTATGTCAGATTGTAAATTTACTCACTGTGGAAGGGTAAACCATTATCTTATATGTTTAAAGTTAATATTGCTGCATAGGTTTGAGAGGTTCAAAGATGTATTTTACATGTATTTTTTTTCTGTTGGCAGTTCTCAGGAGAATGGAGAAAGTTACATGAGGGAATATAAATGCATTGAAATAATTTAAATGTATATGAAAAGATAAATGCAACATTGCTGGACTAGTTTACATAGTACTTCTAAGGTTTTTGTCTCTATTTTAAGAGAGTTGACTAAGTTTACTTTCCTTTAAGCTGTTATCTCATCTGTAAAATGCAGGTATTAATGCTGATCTACAGCATATAAACCATTTACTTTGTCTTGTAGGTGGCAATTTCTATGCGAAAGTTACTGTGATTCTGTTTTGGTACCATAGAGACAGAATCCCTCTAATATGTTGGTTTCGGTATTTTTGCTTGAACCTAGTTTATCTGTTGCATCCATCTAGACAAATTTTTAAGGTTGTTGAATAGATACTCTTCCATTGTTAGTGCTTTATCTTGGCTTTGTCCTTCATTATTCTCTGAAGGACAATTTGTATTTACTGCATGCATGTGTAGATTGAAAGTTACTGTGGAATTCCTGTAGCCTTGTTACCAGCTTTTCTTTTAGGAGCTTTATCAAACATCTCTGGATAAAGGCCAGATTTCAATGTCTCTACAGCTGTTACAGCGTTGAGGATTTTTTTTTTTTTTTTTTTTGGTGCTTTGGATTTTTTGGAGTAGGGTTTGGGAAGTTAAGGGGAAATGGGGTTATGTTTCCAAGGGGGAAAGTGTGTGCCAAAAACTGTTCAACAGGCTTTAATGCAATTAGGCTGGCGCAGCTCTGTAGTGGACCTTTTTACCAGCAAAAGGAGTGGCTTTTTGCCAGGTTAAGTTACTTTCCCAAATGAGTTAACAGCACTGATGAGGGTCCTCTTCGGCGTGTGATGGATAGGGAAGGGTTTGCTAACACAACCGTGCAAGATGTCGGCTTCTTCACAGTCCTGAGCGACGCTGCTCTGGTAGCAAATCTTTGTTGCGTTGACCTAGTTTCTGGAGGATCCAGAGATGTGACTTAGGATTCTTTCATCAAATAATACTAATGTCAGTTGTTCCGTCTCTTTATTCAGTGTGTACTTAGGAGGAAAAAACCAACAACAATAAAAAACCCCACCAAACCTCAAAACTCGCAGCTTTAAACACTCTGAATACAAGAATGTTTTCCATAGTATTTTAATAACCCAAACAAATACATATTTCAAAATAGATAGGTTTGTACTAACGTGATTATACACGTGACAGGTTTCGAAAACATTGTATTGGTATGCGGGAGAAATGGAGGGAGGAGAAGATATGCTACCTGCAGTCTTACGCACACTGGTAGATTTAACGTCTTCTTATCCCCGTGTCTGTGTTGGAGTGTATCTAGCGTGAACGGTCCCTTTAGCCTTGTGTTACCGTCCTCCCTTTATTGACTCTGTAAAGTCAATGAAACTGTAAAGAGGAGGACGGCAACGAGTTTCCATTAGACTGGCAGGTCCCCTTGGAGGGTGGACGAGGTGAAGAGCCTATTGAAACAGGTATGGATGGAGTAATTGGGGCAGGATGTAGCAAGGGGTTTCAAAAGCCAACAGATGAGAAGGCACCGTGTCTAACGAGGGGACTGGCCAAGAGGCTTAGTGCTTTTGCTCGGTGAGGGTGACTTACAGGCTTAAATAGAATCATAGAATGGTTAAGAGTTGGAAGGGACCTTAAAGATCATCTAGTTCCAACCCCCTGCCATGGGCAGGGACACCTCCCGCTAGACCAGGCTGCTCAAAGCCCCATCCAGCCTGGCCTTGAACACTTCTGTCTTGCTTTTCCAACTGACCTTTGATGATTACTTTTTTTTTTTAAAGTTATTTTTCCCCGCTTCTCCCATCTTCCCGTGCCCTCAGCAGCGGGTCGTAAAAGCAGACATCATTCCTTTAATGTGAATTATGTGAATGAATTAGCTGCTATGAAAACCTTGGGGTTTGTTTACATTCATAATGATGTCGCAAATTAAGAGAATCATGTCAGGATGTTTGCTCGCTAAGCAAAAATCTTAAGACGTGCTGCTATTTTTGCCCTTTCACTCCACCAGAAATGTATAGTATCTGTCCAAACTGGAGAAGGTTCTTTAAAGCGCCTCCCCATTTTTCGGCAAATGAATGTTCATTTCTATGGAAACGGAACTGGCAGCCAATCTCAAAGCTGCAAAAGCGCTCGTTTCTGCTGCCTGAGATTTGTAAATACTGTTTTCTCGGAGAGAATTTAAACAGACTCCTATGCTGGGCAGGAGTGTAAATTTTGAGACAGGGAATTAAAAGAAAAGTAGGGAAAATAATAATAATGAGCTCTCTACTTTGCTCCTCATTGAGCAGACACAGTGATTCAAGCTGAATATAAATTGTACGTCTCTCTCCAACCCGTGCAATTTTCCCATTTCAGTGGTGTGCCTCGTCGTGTTGGCTTTACAAACATAAAATGTGACAGGTAGGATACAGTGATGTTGGTATCACCCTTGCGGGGGAGCTGTGTTACGGGTGATAAAGACACAGTTGAGGTATATGTTCTCCTAAAAAAAAAAAGAAAAAAAAAAAAGGCGAGTGAAAATCCATAGCACTAGTGTGTATCTGTTTTTCCACATTACGCTCTTGTTTTTTATTTCCCTGCGCTGTTTTCTTTATGGAAATATAGTTACTATGGAGACGATGACGACATACTCTTGACAGAGCTCACCGGTGTGGCACAGTGGGAATGTACGTCGTTTGGGAAATACGGAAACTGGTGATAGCTGCCATGATTATTTTATAGGGCTTTTGAGCTACGTGTGTTTCTCTTGCTTGCTCAATGCGAGTGGACAGAGTGTAGCCACGTTTTTTCATATTTCAGATGTTATTCTTGCTAGTTTACAATTTTAAAGAGGAAAATTTACTGGCCAGCATATGTGGAAGGGTGAGTTTAAGCCCATTTGGAAGCAAAGGGCCTCAGCAGGCTGATGCTTCCACAGGGACTGGAGCACCTCTCCTTTGAGGAAAGGCTGGGAGACCTGGGTCTGTTCAGCCTGGAGAAGAGAAGACTGAGAGGGGATCTCATCAGTGCTTATCAGTATCTAAAGGATGGGTGTCAAGAGGATGGGGACAGGCTCTTCTCAGTGGTGCCCAGTGATAGGACTAGGGGCAACAGGCACAAGCCGGGAACACAGGAAATTCCATCTCAACATGAGGAAAAACTTCTTCACTTTGAGGGTGATGGAGCACTGGAACAGGCTGCCCAGAGAGGTGGTGGAGTCTCCTTCTCTGGAGATACTCAAAACCCACCTGGATGCACTTCTGTCCAACCTGCTCTGGGTGACCCTGCTTTGGCAGAGGGTTGGACTAGATGATCTCCAAATGTCCCTTCCAAGCCCTGCCATTCTGCGATTCTGGGTTTTAAGGAACTTGCATGAGTTTTTGAATTATTACTTTGGGGAAATGCGCCCCGGCTCCTGCAAAAAGCGTGGCTTACAGCCGCTGCGCAGCCCAGTGCCTGTTCCGGTTGTGCGTCCCGTCTGCATTTTAAACTTTTCCTTAGGCAAGACGAAGTAAATTGAAAGCACTTTTGGGTTTTTTTTAAATCGCTTTATTGGCTTGTGCTCTTTCTACCTTCAGCATGTCACTTAAGACATCGACTTGGGAATGAACTGTCAACAGGAGTTCAGCTTTGGGGGAGGTGTTCGTTGTCATTCTCTCGGTACCACTGCAAAGTGCTCTCCAGCGTCTGTCGCACGCACGCTTTAAACAAGCTGTTTCTCCTCAACTTCTCAGGGGGTTTCCAAAAACTCTTGTCAAAGGGCACCTTTCTTCAAGGACCAGTCTGCTGGGGGGTTTTCTGGTTGTGTTTTTTGGTTTTGTTTTTGAGTTTGGTTTTGGTTTTTTTTTTT
>VYZM01021719.1:353272-365116 GCA_013398915.1 Dromas ardeola
GACTGCGCCTGCACTGGCTCCTTTCCCTGTAATTGCTCTGCACCCCTCCTCTTCTGTTATTAGCAGTTGGTGGGCACATTGGTTTGGGAAATGGCTTTACTCACTGTGCCTGAGAGAGGAAGGACAGATACCGTGAGTTGGAATTTGATTGCTGTTCTGAACCAAACCAGTGCAAAGCTTCTTTTCATGGTAAGGTCATATGCTACTCCCAGTGATTACCATAGATTCTGAGTAGTGTTTTGTCTATAAAGTGCACATACCGTTGCTAATAGCAGTAAAAGAACAGTGGGACAGTGAAACAGCTGAGTGGGAGAGGGAGGGAATGTGTAAACAAGCCAAGGGCTATATGAAAAGACACGGTTTCTACTCAGAGAATGGATGAATACAGCAAGGTTCAACACTGACATGAATAAAAAATATAATTCAAGGAAGAAGTATGCAAGTCAGAGCATTTCTTACTTAAAAAAACAAAACTGCAGACATACAATAAAGACACAGTTGTTATCTCAAAACCAGGATGGTTTCTAGAGTGATAACTGCACTTGATTTTTTTTTTTTTTTTAATATTCTAGAATAGTAACTACAAGTAAGTTTTATCTTCCTGTTTCTAAATGACATTTTTAAAGTGTCAAGGAAATTTTGGTGTTCAGTTCTGGGGAACTTGTGGATGGTGGTTGTTGTTTTCATTAAATGTGAAACAGCAGTTCACTGAAAAAGTGTTCAGATATCTGGCATTCAGAAATGCTGGTTGCTTCTGGAGTCTCTTTCCACTTGTTTTTGAGAACGAGTTACATAACTGAAACACCAAAGGATTTTTTTTCTTAATATCCTTATTTGTTTTGAAACATATTTGATTATTCCAGACTATTGCTAATATTATGGTTTTTTCTTTTTTTTAAAAAAAAGATGTGTTTCAAAATAAGCATTAGAATTGCCAACTGCCCAAGGGGAAATTTAAAGTCTATTAAGCATTTTCTTTGACAGATGTTGCAAGACACTTTCACGTGACTAATTGGCTATTTGCTTTGCAGTGTTCATTTTCATCTTTGATATCTATTAAATATAAGGAGTTTTTCCTTTATTTTTAATAAAGTCTTACTATAGTGAATACTGATGAGCAAGGAAGAGATAATTGGATCACTTCAGGTGTCTGAAAATACCTTCAGAAGTGAAGGTTTGCTGTAGTGTTCACCTGAATCAGAAATTCCACTCTGTACATTGTATTTATAGAAGTACCTTAGTTTTAAAGAATTGTTCTGGGTTTTGTGCGTTCTTTCCTTTCCCAACTCCTTCATCAAAATATGATGCTTTTGTAGCAATAGCAGGAAAGAGCAGTGGTTAACTTGAAAGTGCCTTTTCAAAACCAACTGTGGTGTAGATTCTTACAAGAAGTAACTACAATATAAAACTCAAAGGAGCTGCACAGCTATATGGAGTACAGACAATGAGATTCTCATGGTTACTGGTTTAAAATGTCTCTGGTATAGCTTTGCATGTGTTTAATTGATGTGAAAATTCTTCTCTTTGACTGAGAAACACTTAAAAGCCCTCAAAATTATGGATGGTTGGAGCGTGAGGAAAGGTGAGGAGAATGGCTGAAGCTCTTAACGGCCTGCAGAAGAAACTTACTTTCTTCAAATTAGGTATTTCTGCTTTCACCAAATGTCAGGAGCTCCATGATGTTCCTTAGTCATCTAAACAATTACCATAGGTAGATTTATATTTGCCGAAATATCCTTTTATTGTTAGGGATTGTTTTGTGTGTTGACCTGATAAGTGTCCTTCGGTCAACCAACTTATGCAGTATGAGGTTTCCTCTTGAACTTAAAGGTCAAGAGCATTTCTGTGGCAATTGTTTCTGTCTAAAATCTCTTTGCAGTGTTGAGTTGATCTTTGCAAACTATTTAGAAACGCTGAGGGAAGCAGGCATTATGTATTATTTTGGGATTGGATGATGTTCTCATAAAAGAGGAGGAGAAATGGCAGCTACTAAAAACCCTATCTATATACCGGACATATTTGCCATAATTCCTTAATTTCCAGTCCTGAGTATGTGAGTTAGGGAACAGGTTGATTGATGAGCTCAAAGACCAATAACAACCCCTTTTATTCTGTGCAGTTGTGTGCACATTTTCGTGTTCAGAGTTGAATATTATTTTTTAATTCCTGAACTAGAGGGATTTAAAGTAAATTTAGAAAAATAAATCTCTCTACATGTTATCTGCTGTGTGTTCATATTAGCTACACTTTCTGCTTCTTGGATTTACGTTTTATTTGTGTATCGGCCTTGTTGGTTTACATTTTCAGCATACAAATGGAGTTTAACACACAGAAACTGACCATGCTAAAAAGTAATGCAAGCTTTCGATACTGAAAGAATTTCTCTGATGACAGAAGTAAATCTGTCACTGTCAGCTGCTAGTAGTAAATCACAATTTTAGCTCACCGTTGGTAAACCTTCGTGTTATTGTAAGATGTCTTCGCTATCACGTATACAGGTGATAATGTTAAAGGTGAATGAACACGGTCCTTAAGTGTGCCTCTCTTACCTTTGTTGTGATGTAATCGATAGTTTGAAAAATCAAATCATTAAACTCTTCAAGTGTTTTTGTGTGAATCAGTTAAGTATTGGAAATGCCACAAATGGTTTATTCTTCAATGGATATCAGTTGTTTGAGGGACTTAGTATCAGATACTAAAATGATGGTCCTTTTTTCTCACGTTTCTTATCTTAAATACAATGATAATGCTAGCCATACTATTGCAATTTATGAGTAGTGTATTCTAAATATAATGTCTTTTCATATTAAATATATTGGTTTTAAAATAGGTCATTAGATTCACTTAAGAAAATACCGGTGGTATCGAGAGTAGATACTTGATGCAAAAGCAACGCAAATTTGTGAAGAAAGAAAGAAAATGACTTCTGGAGCCTAGGTAATGAAGACAGTAATGAAACCAGGCTTACTGAGCAAAGACTAGCTGTTGAGTTCCAGAGTATTTTAAAGGAGAATAGCGGGGTTTATACTTCAAGATTATATTTGAAGTGGTAGCTCTTTTAGAGGGCAACTTAAGCAACAGAGTGAAGTATTAGGCCAAAAATGAGGTGTGAATTCAGGCAGGCTACAACAGTTAAGCAAACCATAACTTTTGATACAGATGATGAGTCTCTTTTGTGGTTTACAGATTTACCAGGCATCAAGTAAAAATTCTCTTCAGGCCTTTCATTTCCTTTTCGGTTATTACTATTTTAAGTGAACTACCTAATTTCATTTTAATCACTGTCTGGATAGGGAGACTTTCTACAGGAGTACTCACAGTAATTTAACAGAGGTCTGGATTGCTTCAGAAGTTACTGCCCTTCTCAGCTTCACTTCTGACATTTCATAGAAGAGTAGAACACCTGTGCTGAGGTAAACATACTGTACTTTGTGATAAAACAGAGGAGTATTCCCACCAGTTTCTGTGTTAAAGCTATTGAGCCAACCTATAATGCGTTTAAATTGTCAGAAAGTATCAGTCGTTTCCTCTGCAAATCATGTTTGTGTCCTTTCTATACACTTTGCCTCCCCCCCTCCTTTGGCCCAAAAGACACATTGCTTGTTAACATTTCAGCACTGGGCATAGTGCAGCATGGCCTAAAGCTATAACGTAACACAGATGTTGAAGAATAGTAACAGTAAGTGTGTACCTTTTTTAAACCTTGCTAATCATGAATACTATTTTAGATGTTGCATTGTCATGAATTCTAGGGACCCTGGCTATCTTTCTCTTCCCCCTTTGCTGATGAAATTGTGCTTTGGTTAGTAATAGGTTATAGACTATTAGGTGTTAATTCAGGAGGCTATTGAACATGCCTGAGGAAAGCTGTAAATAAAATGAAATTTATGATTTCTACAGTACAGTAATATTGACTGCATCTCCAGTTTTCACTAAGTTGCTCTGGGTAGCATTTGGGAAATGCGTAACAGGAGAGCCCAATTGCAAGAATTTAATACTGACCAAAGAGTTTTGGGGTTTTTTTTTAAACAAATTTAATTGGATTGTGGAAATAATTTTACAGATGCTACAAAGGTTAAAAATACAGCAAGATTTGCAGAAACTGTTTTCAACTCTTAATAGGAAAAAATAACTTTAACTTTGGTTTAAACGAGGTATTCCAGCACTAGAAATTGAGATGAAGCTTTGCTTGGGAGGGAGATGAGCTCAGTTACTTGTTTTGGCTTGTTGCAGCTTTCTTTGAAACCTGTATTTGGGTCGTGTCTTTCAGCCAGACAATAGTGAGATGAGCTATCAAGACTAGCTTTTCTTTGGGGTCAGGAAAATACTACTGGAATATGTTAATTTTTTTCTGAATTAAATCTTTTCTGAACATATTCCTTCATGAAACTATTGAGGGAAATGGATAAATTACTAGTATCATTAGAATAGGCATGCACGAGTTGTGGATAGTTATTGTGGCAAGTAGTATTGCCACTTCTAAATGTGTCTGTTAGGTCTAGTCTCCCTTTTCCAGTTTTCTATTCTCTTTTGCCCCATTCATTTAGAATTTAAAAAAAAAAAAAAGAACCCAAACAAACAAAACCCACATCTGGCGTGTGCCTCTTTCAGTGTGGTGTGGCAGATTGATGGATGTAGGAGAGCTGTACTCTGCTCTTGTTGAAAAGTTAGGGGAACATTATCAGAATTTGAGATTGGATCAACACCATAAATGTAACCGATAAATATTTGCCTCGTTACTGTTACTGACTGACTGGTGCTCCCCATGCTTGCTGCCTTTTTATTTTTTTTAAAAGACTCTAGTCCCCTGTACCTGCCTGAAAAACTAGCATGTGAAGGAATACGTTTGGCTTCACAGTTGGCTTTAGTACATTGGGGGTTTTTTGAACCAAGTTGTATTATTTAGCTACTTTGTCATTATTATCTTTCCTCCCACCCCAATTAGTGAGATTGCAGTGGAAAAAGGACTCTCTCTTGGTGAGTTTGAGATTTTGCTGATGAGCATCAGAATATGTTGCGCAGAACATGAGAACTGTTTGCCAGCTCTGAATCATAGGTACAGTTGCCTCCTTCAGGAACCCAAAGAGAAACAGAGGAGGTATCATGAAGTGAAGTTAAATCCATCAGTATGTAATGTCATGTTATTTTTGTCACTACACGCTGCTGTATTCTGAAAAACTGTTGTGGGAAGCAGGTTTTTGTTTTTGAATGAGAATTTGTGTTCTAATGGTTCAAGATCCCTCTACCTGCTGTGGCACAGGGAGAATGCTCGGGAATTATGCCTTTACGGTAAGATCTAAAGCATCTTGGGTGCAATTCAGCTGCCCAGAGATAGGCATCTTGTGCCACTTGAGGTGCCTTGCAGTATCCACACTTGCCACAGGGAGCAAACAAGGCTGACACGAGACCCGCAAGATATCTGTGCCCTTCTGGAATGTCAGCTGGCAGCCAGACAGGATACCCAGGACTGTCTAAACTAGTTTTAGATGACTGCGCTTAGGCAAATGAATCCTGTCCTTTGTGTCAGGACAAACAGATTCGGGCTGTATGGAATGCCTGATGTGTAAGGGATAAAGTGCTCGCTAAATGATGTGGGGCATTGGCTTGAAGTATGGATTAGAAGGATCAACTAACCTGATGCATCTGTAGCGCTTGCTTGCGGCTTCATTTTCATGCTTGGCAGAAATTGTTGTAGGCTGCACCAGTTCATCTGGAATTGAGCTAACGATCCAGTCCCAGATGTTCCAAGTAATTGATGCAGTCAATGTTTGTAAATCACTGAAGGGAGAGACTGGCAGTCGGTGCCTTGGTAGGCGCAGGATGTGGGAGTGACTTGGGAAGTGTAAGGAGTTCAGCTACTTGTCATTGTTTTGCTTGGGCAGGATTTTGCAATCATGTCATTATAAACAGTTTGTGGTGTGGAAGAGGAACTGTTAGAAGTAGTTCAAAAACATTTACTGTCTGTTAGCAATACTTAAAGGAAGATGGATATAGGAAGGGCATGTTTTTAACAAAAAGTTTAAAAGCAGTGTTATTAAATATAGTATATTCTTTGGTTTGACTGTTGTCCATCTACTGTAAAGTATTTACAAACCTGGTAGTGTCACATATGTAAGATCTCAATACCGATATATTATTGAGATTTGCCTTTTTGGCCAGCTTGAGTTTGGTGTTACTGCAGGAGATCCTCTTTTTTTTTTTTTTTTTTCCTTCTTCTTCTTCCTTCTGTGGTGTTACTTGCGGATCTGCTTTAAGATCAGTTAACTTCTGATTGTCTGCTTCTCAGTAGCATAAGTAGAATATAGAACTTTTATTCCTACAGCCGCATAGATGATACTGTATTTCTTCTGTTATTGACTGGGACTTAGAAAATGTTAAATATTAAATGTCTCAATTCTACGAATCTTAAGACAAGCTAAGGTAAAGGCTTGAGTTGCAGTAACAATAAATATATTTTAATTTCATTTTCTTTAAAAAAAAAATATTTTTCTCTCTAAATATGAAATGTTTTAGAGTCTCCTTTGTTCCTGGAAAACATCTGTAATTACCCTTACTGCTCTATAGCCAAATCCCAGTAAATAGGTTGTTTAGAAGTTTTATCATTGGGAGTGCTAGAATGTTCTTTGAGTATCAAGTTTGATTGTAAATGCTTATCCTTTGATATCTCTGAGTACTTTAAAAAATAGATACTACATATTTCTAATCTGTCCCCCAAGAGTAAGGCTACAAGACACAAAGATACCATGTAAATTTTTTTTTATTTCTAGTACAAATTGCATAGTTTGTTTCCTAAGAATTTTAGTATTTAAACCTTTGCAATGGCTCAGAGTTTTGGTGTGTGTTTTGAATTGAACAACGGTGTCTGGATTTAATATTAGAATAACTTTGGTAAACCCCAAGTTTTGAAGGTGTGGTAAACTCTACGGTCTGATATGTCATGCAGGTTGGTTTGTGGTGGGTTTTTTACTAGAAACATTCCTTTGACTCTTCTGAAATGTTTTGTAGAAATGCACAGTGGTTCTCTGATACCAATTCACTTGCTGCATAGTACCTGCAGAACACTCCTGCAGTACAGATCTCTTTCCCCTATTAGAAGAGGAAATCTGTAGTGCTTGGGAGTTGACTCTTGTGTTTCTACCTTTCTGAATCTAAGAACCACCTTTCTTGACTTTTTTTTCTGCCTTTAAGCTGTTCATCTGGAAGAGAACTTGTTCCAGAGTGAGAACATTTGCTGCTCATCAGGTTTCTTCAGGAGCTTTTGGCAGTAATAGATTCCAAGCCGTTCTCTGCGGGGTTTGCTTACCTCCAAAACTCTTCTCGCCCATTGTGATTTAAAATTGAGATACCGAGTGCAAGAACGGTCTTGTGAGACTTAACTGAAGTTCACCTTCTTTCGTTAATTGTGTTTTTCATTTAAGATGGTCTGTACATTGCTAGGAATTCATACAGCTTTTTATTACTGCTTTTAGTAGCTTAGAACTTTGTTGTAAAATGCTGTTTGGATAGTGCTTTCTCAGCTGTCAGGTGTATTTGTATTTGATATGCTGAAAGCGTTTGGCCTTTAAAATTAGCTAGAATGAAAATTACCTAGCCATTCTAGACTGAAAAAGTGTTTGCATCCTTCAGGTAGATTTGTTTTGAAATATCAATTCTGCTTAGGCTTTTATGACTTCTGTTGTAGAAATTAATTTTTTTTACAGGCTGCATGAAACTAACATTACAGTCGCAGCTTGACACTGACAGTACAACCGTCGTCACGCTCTGCACGTTGGCTTCAGCCTTGGTCCATCGGCTAAAGGAAGGCACGTAGTAAACAAGTTTGGCTCAGCTGGGTTGTACAGAACTGCACCTTGATTATACCCTGCGGAGTAACAGTTATACCTCGATCTGGGGTTCTGTACACTGAAATATATGGAAATGCTTTTGTAAGTGCTACAAACAAGCGTTTTTTTGCACATGAGTAAGAGCACATGGAAAGCAGGTGGTACTGGCAGCTAATATAACGCATTTGTTTCATTAACTGGTATAAATACAGACTTCAGGTTTCAGATCTTCACAAATACTGTTAAGCATCTTTCTGAAAATGGAATGTCCCTAAAGATCAATTGGGGTTATGTTGTTAGTAGAGCCTAGGGAAATGAAAGTGTAAACGTCCAAAAGGGTGGAGAAAACCTCTGGTTTCTGTAAAAGACGGTATAAAATTTTCCTGCTCGTGTTTATTTAAACACAAACAAACAAAAAACCCCACAACAAAAGAAACTCAGGTGTGGTATTGCTTTAGCCTTAAAAAAATCCTTTTCACCTGCTAATTTTATACATTTATGGTACTGTGCTATAATTCTGGAATGCCTAGTGGCTGTACTGTAGTTTTTAACTTATTTTAAATATAGATCTTGAAAAGTCTAGTTAAGAACACCCAGGTTATCAGTGGTTAAGATCAGTTCTGTGTTTCTCAAAAATACTTAGGCATTTAAAAAAATTATTTTAAAAACTATGTTTTATGTGGACTAAGAAACTATAAAACTATTTCATAGTGTAGGTATTTTTAATCCAGTGTTAACAATGTTTTATACGTATGAAAAAATTCTTTTTACTAGGCAAAGTAATTTCACAGTATTGTCAGGTTCATTGTTTAATTTATTGCCCTATAACTTACACAATATGTCAGTAGCTGGGAATATTTAGTTTTGAATTTTTCTGAAATTCTCTTTCTGGGTTTTGTGGTTGAGCAGTAACTTCTGTAGTTCTCCATTTTCAATGCTCCATAATGAATTCCTTGGTAAGAATAAAGTTAATCTATCTGAGCCATTGGTTCCCAAAGTACGCTGCTGTTTGGTGTTGTCTAGGGTTTTTCTTGATTTAGGAGGTTTTGCAGAAATGAGCAAAATGCTCACTTACTATTTTTAAAACTGTACTGCAAATAACTTCATTTTTTCAAAGGCTTCTTGTGCAATATTTGCATATCAATGCTGCATTGTAGTGCTGTTGGACAGTAACTTGAAAGGCCGGCCTGTTTCATTACTAAACCTAAAAAACCCAATTTTTATTTGAAAAGCATGCTTTCACTTTTAATCGGTTTTCATGATGGCGTGTTCACGTGTCAGTGTTGATCTCTTCATGCTGCTTAAAAATCTGCAAGATATTTCTTAATTTAATTGCTATTTTAAAATTACCTGTAATGATGTGGGTATCCTAGATATTAACCATCACCATTTACACTTATAGCGTTCACTGCAGTTCAGTTCACTGCATTTAACCTGGTGTTTAGATTAGTGGTTTTCCCTGTAAAAAAAAAAAAAAAAAAAAAAACCAACAACTTGATGTCTGGATCTATTTAAGAGACCCAGAGTAAAAGCAGCAGGAATCAAAATGTATCCTGCCTCCGCCCGTGTGCGGAGCGGGAGTGCTGTTTCCATGGCAACACACGGGCTAGTGCTGGGGGGGGTGAGGGAGGGAAAGGCTGATGCTTTTTCCCCGATTCAGGGAGTTTACACAGCCAAACACGATTATTCTTAGCGAGATGCTCTTAAAAATCAGTGTGTGTAGGAGAGAAGGAAATAATGTGAGTGGAAATTGTCGATATCCATCCAGATGCTTCTTGTGGTGGTTTGTTTGTTCTTTAATCACGAAGATTTGTTAGTGCAACACACAGCTTTTTCGCTAATGCTCGAAAAATGTACTAACTATAGCAGCAGTGATCTCAGGCATGTTAAATGTGGGGTGTCTCTAACGTTTGGTGCTGCAAATGCTGTTGGACAAAACCTTGCTTTACCCTTTTAATGAAAGCTGCCTTCCTTTGGGAGGCTATGTTGTTAAATATAGTTGACATTTCACTGGAAGCAAGTTCTGAATAAGCAAAGGGTAAATAGTCACCACTCCAGAGATAACAAAGCTTTGCAATTAATTTTATTTATTTTTTTTAGAAATGGCAGGGTTTAGAGCAGGTAGTATGCTAAATTGGGCTTCCATTACTGTAGTGCAGCTGTGTCTCAGCCTCGCCCATTTTATTTATTATAGGAACCATAGGCTGATATGTCTTTGGTGCTCAAGCTTATAGATAGATCCTTCTTCCCTACCCTAAGTGGATTCAGAAACCATTATATTCTGCTGTTGGAATATGTTTGGCTTCTTTTGGAAGGCTGAATATTTTGCATTTAGACTGTTCTATTTAGTCACTAGAGATTAATTTCTTTCTTAATTAAAAAATACACAAGCCTGAAATTATAGGAAAGAGGAGTGCAAACCCAGGAGTATTGTCTGCCTGCCTTAGTTGTGGGTTTGGGTTTTTTTTTTTTTTTTTTTATGAAGGATTGGAATAGTGGCAAATACCGTGTGTGGGAATGAATTTATTTGCATGGAGAATTTTCACCTTTTCCTCTGGCAGTGGCTCCCAGAAGATGATGTCACCTTGCAGCTCATTGGTTGTGCGGCACCTAGTGCGGGGAAGGGAGAGAAAGATGCCGGCACAAATCTCAGTGGTGGATCTAGGGTGTTTGCGAGCAGTTTTTGATAGAATCTTTGATTAGTATTGAGAATTTACCACGTGTGGCCATGTGAGGTGCTGGGTCCGTCCTAGGGTGAGGGGATTGAAGAGCTATCAGAGGAATGAGGCGGCTGATCTGCAAGAGGATCTGTGATTGTAAGTTGAAAAATCTGGGTGGAAGGAAAGAGACAGGGAGTGCTGGTTAGACACATTGTGGGAGGATGTGTAGCAGAAAATGCATGCATGAGTAAAAGAGGAAAAAGGAGAAGCATTTGTCTTTGGTAGACTGGAATGATAAAAATCATATTAAGGGCTTTCCTTTGGGGAAAATATTCAGAAATGGGCAAAAATATTCAATCTCTGCAAAGATATTTTCCCTTTGTGGGAATGAATGTGTAGGATTCATTTTTACGTTCAGCTTTACAGTGGTTAATTATGAAGGCAAAATAATATTTTATTAGAATTTAACACGTAGAAAATGCTGTTTATTTCTCATTGTCATCTTATTCCTAGGTCAGAGACAGAGGACACAGCGATAAATACTTGTTATTATTTACACATTTTGTGAATTTCTGTGAAATGTGAAGCGGAATAGTTGATTAGGAAATAAATATACATCCATTCTAATAGTTGTATTTTTATTTAATGTATCCTTTTCTAGACAAAAGCTTTGATGATGAAGAGTCAGTGGATGGAAATAGGCCATCATCAGCTGCTTCAGCCTTCAAGGTTCCGGCACCTAAAAAGCCAGGAAATCCTTCTAACAGTGCAAGAAAGCCAGGATCAGCCGGTGGGCCTAAGGTTGGAGGTAATGTAAAGCTATTCACATTCTAATCGGTGTTCCCGGAAACCTTGCCAGAGCAGGCACAAAACAGAACTTTGGAAGGTGATGTTTAATTCATGACTGCAGTATTTTTGCAGAGCTGAAAACAGTGAGGGACCCTGTTTTACGTAATTATTCATATGTAAAGGTGTGTGCATGTCTGTCTGGTTTTGTGAATGTACATTTAGCTTATAAAGGCCTCTAATGTTATAAATAAAATTAACATCTGGAGATAGCAGTTGTGTTGCTAAAATAAATATATTCATGCCTCTGATGGAATCCTCACGTCATTTACTATGTATATAATTATACTGTGAAATTCTGTAGTAGGTCTGTGTAGATGAAATTTTTACTATAGGTCTGCACTGTTTCACATAGCTAGAAAGGACTAGCCATCAACCACATACCTCAATAGAGGTGTATATTACACCTGAATGACTTCTACTATTATTCCTTAAACTGTCAGAGGATTGTGAAATTGGTTATGCAAGATAAAAAACGAGGGCCAAAACCCTTGCTGGGACTTTTTTTTTTTTTT